>JZKD02S1791051.1:177929-209800 GCA_000966675.3 Picea glauca | reverse complement strand
AGTACACCCAGTTTTCCATGTTTCATGCTTAAAGAAGGTTATAGGTGACAAGATCCCAGTTCAAACTATATTTCTAGAACTTGACAAGGAAGGAAAAATCATATTGGAGCCTGAAACCATCACTGACATAAGAATTTTCCAACTGAGGAATAGATCCATTTCAGAGTATCTCATTAAATGGAGGAAACTACCGGCTGAACATTCCACTTGGGAAGATGAGTCTTTTATACAGAAGTATCCAGAGTTACTCAAGCGTTGCGGACAACACTTGTCTCAAGGGGAGGGACATGTTAAGCGCTAATATTGGCTCATTACCCCTTAATTGGGGCATATTAGATTAGTAATGTTATTTTATTTATGTCGGCTTTAGGCCATTAGTTGTAATTATAACTCCTAGTCTCTTATATATACCAAGGAGACATTTTCATTTTGAATCATCTTGTACTTGAACATTTAAGTGGGTTAAAAGGAGGTTTCCCCCTCGAAGAGGCTTATTATCTGAAATTCTCTCTTTTTCAAGGAGTTGAGTACTTTTTCTGAGGATTTTCTATGCTATATTGATATTTGGTTCATAACAGTCCGAAGAACCCAATCCTCATTTCCATTTTCCCCCCTTTCATATTTTCAGTCTCCTACTGGTCTATTTCTAGAACCCCATTCTTGTCATCCTGAGGTAGCCGAAGGGCCACTTCAAGTTTACAAAAACCCTCTCTTTAATTCCTGAAGTTCATCACCTCTACATCAAATGGATGCTCTTGGAGGAGGTGACGCCGGAGGTGGAGCTGAAGGTATCGGAGGAGGAGGTGGTCAAGGACCACCACCTCCACCCCCTACGATTTTTTCCAAAGTAGCCGCCATATATAATCCTTTAGTCCTCCCCCCCATCCTTCATGACTTACTAGAAAATTATATGAAGAACTTACCGAAATTCGCGAGAGAAGGAGACTTAACTGCCATAGAGCACATAATTGTTTTTGAACAATTCGATGATATCCTATGCATTGAGCATGAGGATGTTTACTCGAGAATTTTGGTGCAAAATTGTGAAGGACATGTTAGAATCTGGTTTCAAGGGCTCCCGATAGGTTCTATAGCATATTATGATGCACTAGAAACCGCCTTTTTAAGGTAGTGGGGAGAGAGAAAAGACCATTTGTATTATCTGACGAAATTTGGGGACCTGAGGTAAAAGAGTTTCGAGTCAGTATTAGAATTCATACAAAGGTTTAATAAACTCTATCATAAAATTCCAACCGAAATTAAACCCTCCCAACCCACAGCTAAAGTAACTTTCGCAGGATCTTTCGAGCCCAACTTTGCCCTACTTTTGAGAGAAAGGAGATCTATTGAACTCACAAGAATGCAGGATGATGCCATCAAAATTGAGTCGAACATGATGGCATTGGGTAAACTAAAAGAAAAGGTTGAAACAAGAGCCAAAGAAACAAAAATCTTCAGAGAACAAGATGGACCTTATGGATCTGGGAGGTCTACGGAGGATAAAAAGGATGACATGGATAAGATAATAAAAGAGTTATCAAACAAGATTTCCAGGATGGAACTTGACCAAGATCAACCTGATTTTTTTTCTAAGAGATATTTCAGAAGGAATCCCAACCCCCAGATCCTATAGAGACCAATAAAAAATGAGGATCAGAAAATCAAATCCCTTTTTAAAATAGAAAACTTCATGCAAACTAATGATACACAAGACTATGAGGGGTTAGTTGAAGATATAGACAACCTCAATGATAATAACCAAGAACCTCACCTAACCAGACAAGATTATGAAAGGTATTTATATCAAGAACCATTTTCTAGAAATGAAGAAAGTATAAATAATGTGGGAGGGTCTGATTATCAAGGAATTGCCGACTCTATAATGGTCGAGCTTCAACAAAAATACAACTTAAGGCCTAGAGATAAAATTTCCACAACTTCTCCATTGAAGAATATCTTGTCGAGACCTAAAACGAATGACCCAGTTCAAACATCCACTGGAACGTAAGTTGCCAAACAAAAATAGCCGAAACGCAATATGCCAAAACAAAAATAGCTAAAACGCAAGATGCAAAAAAAAAACAGTCGAAACGCAAGCTGCCAAAAAAAAAACAAATGAAATGCAAACTACTAAGAAAAATACAGCTGAAACAAAAGCAACACAGAGTAATAGGAAGAAAAAGAGAGAAACAAAGATCCCAACCAGAGAGGCCAAAAACATAATTGGAAGTTTCAATTTGGAAAATGAAATTAATAAGATTAAAATTCCTATACCTCTGGTTGAGCCGGCGAAAAATTCGACGTATAGAAAACAAATTTCCAATATGATAAATTTCTCAGATGTTAAAAGTCATACAGATACTATTAATTTAGAAGATGATAAACCCACTATAATGTTTGGTTCTCATATAGAAAATGCTAAAGATCCCGTCCCTCCTTTTTATATTACGCTGACTCTGCATGATGACCTACTCCATAACTGTATGTTGGATTCCAGAGCCTCCCAAAACATGATTACCAAAGTTTTGATAGAAAAACTGGGTCTTGAGGTTACTAGACCATACCGAGATTTGTATTCTTTTGATTCAAGAAACGTTAAGTGCCTTGGTACGATTAAATATTTCATGGTTAATCTTGCACAGATACCTATGAAGAGAGTTCTCATGTATGTAGTCGTTACTGATGTTACTGCAAAGTATGGTATGTTGTTATCCAGGTCTCAGGGTGCCAAACTCGGAGGATCGCTTCAATTGGACATGAGGTATGCTACAATCCCGATTTTTGGTGGACAGTTCACCTGTCTATATAGAGAAACTAGGTTGGCGTATATTGTAACTGACCCACAAAACCCAAATAATTATCCGGTATATGTCACCAACCAATATCTAGGAAACTGTGTATTATCAATTGATGACTACTTCGATGAATGTATAGAAGAAAAAAAATAAAAAAAAATAGAAAAAACAAACAAAAATGTAAATAATGTAGGACTTTGGAAATTGTTTTTGATGGTTCTTCATCTTGAAAAGGAGCAGGAGATGGTGTGTTGTTTGTGGAACCTAGAGATGCATTCATTATCCCTTTCTCATATATATTGAAATGGGACATTGACTATACTAATAACGTATGTGAATATGAATCTCTTGTCTTGGGGTTAGAGGCTTCTAGGAAATTGAAAATTGAAAATCTAATAGTTTACGGTGATGCATAATTAATTGTAAAATATATAAGGAAATAGTATCAAGCCAAACATCCAAGGCTAAGGTCGTATAGGAACTACGCCTGGGATTTGATCGAAAACTTTTTCTCATCGTTTAATATTCACCATATTCCCAGGATAGAAAATCAACAAGATGACTCTCTAGCGAAGGCAACGACTACTTTCATGCCTCTTACCATCCTGAAGCTAAAGTATCACATAGAAATGAGGCATAGGACTTCAATACCAAATAATGTTCAACATCGGTAGGTCTTTGAAGGCGATGAGCAGATCAAGCAGTTTCTAGAAATGGTGGATGATTTTTTTGAAATGCACATTGACCGGGAAAATCATAATGACCCTACCTGGATCATGCAGGAAGATGAAGATCCTAAGAATTTCCAGGATAAGATCGCTAACCATCGCATGTTGGTGCTAAAACAATCAGATTCCTAAGGTTATAATTCCTTTAGAAAGATTATTTGATCAGGATGACATACCCCTATAGTCTACCTTGCAACCTCAGCCTGAAGAGGTGGAAGATTGTGATATAGGCACTAAGGAAGCTCCTAAACTGGTCAAAATATCTAAATACCTTCCACCCAAAATGAAAAGTAAATATGTCGATTTACTCAAACAATAAAAATATGTCTTTGCCTAGTCTTACGACAAATTGAAAACTTATGATACCACTGTTATAGAACATAAAATCCCTTTGAAACAGGGCATAAATATTTTCAGGCAGAAACTCAGACAGATAAATCCTATACTCCTACCTGTAATAGAAAGGGAGGTAAAAAAACTCCTTGATGCAAATATTATTGTTCCTCTCAGATATTCTGAGTGGGTAGAAAATTTAGTCCCAGTTAGGAAGAAGAACGATGAAGTCAGGCTCTGCGTGGATTTCAGGAATCTAAACAGATCATCGCTTAAAAACAATTACCTGCTCCCTAAAATGGATCATGTTTTGGAAAACGTGATAGGGGATAACTGTATGTCCATGATTGATGGATTTTCAGGTTACAATCAAATTGCAGTCCACGAGGACGATAAAGAAAAAAACTGTGTTTACCACTCCATGGGGTACTTTCATGTACAAAAAAATGTCATTCGGTCTGATGAACACAGGGGCCACTTTTCAACGAGCAATGGACATAGCCTTTTTCAGTGAGAGAGATAGGTTTTTTGTTATTTATCTTGATGATTGAACCATTTTTTCTAATTCAGATGTAGAGCACTTGGTACACCTCAAACAAACGTTCGAGAAATGCCATATATTCGGGTTGTCTCTAAATCCCAAGAAATCTCATTTTGCAATGCAGGAAGGTAAACTCTTGGGCCATATAGTATCTAGAGAAGGAATTAAAATTGACCTAAAAAGTGTTGAAGCTATAGATACAATAAATATTCCTAGGAACAGAAAGAAAATCCAGTATTTTTTAGAAAAAATAAAGTTTTTAAGAAGATTCATTCCAAACTTCACTAAAATTGTTAAACTGATTACAGATATGCTCAAAAAGGACAATGAGGTAAAATGGACAACCAAAGCTAAGGCATCCTTCGAACGCATCAAGAAAATGATAGGAGAAGCACCAGTTTTGGCCAACCCAGACTACCTGAATGAGTTCTTTATCTTTTCATTCGCATTCGAACATACGATTGTAGTCGTGATCTTGTATAAGAACGGTGAGGGGTTCAAACAGGCGATAGAATTATTTAGTAAAATCCTCAGAGACACAGAGTTGAGATACGATATAATGGAAAAACAAACATACACAATGGTGAAAGCCCTTAAATATTTCAGGACTTACGTGTTGCATTCCAAAATAATTGCCTATGTACCAACCAACTCTGTTAAAGATATATTGGTTCAACCAGTTAGTGACAGAAGGAGAGGCCAATGGCTATCCAAGATTCAGGAGTTTGATATTGAGGTCAAACACACTAAACTAGTCAAAGGAAAAGGCCTGGCTAAGCTATTAGCCGAATCAAATTTCAAAGCACTCGGAATAAATCATCTGCAAGCTTATGGGGAACTCCCAAACATAGAAGAATTTGACGTACATATACCTGCAACTCTGATCCAAGAAATATTTTCTTCCTTAACTTGGTATGGTGACATAGTTTCATACCTCTTGACGCGTCAGTCTCCTAGTGATATGAATCCTTCCAAGGTGATAACGTTGAAGCTGCACGATGTAAAGTACTATATTATCGACAATCAATTGTATTGGAAGGACCCCCTAGGCATTTTACTGAGTTTCTTGATAGAATCATAAATAGAGAACATTATAAACAAGTTTCATGAAGGGGTGTGTGGAGGACACCACGCCTGGAGGGAAATGACCTATAAAATTGTGAGAGATGGATACTATTGGCTGAAGTTATTTACAGACATGAATACTAAAGTTAGAGCCTGTAATTATTGTTAGTTATTCTCAGGTAAAAAAAAATCTTTTCGCACTACCCTTCATGCTAGTCAAGACAATAGCTCCACTTCAACAATGGGGTCTAGATTTTATCAGAGAAATCCATCCGCATTGAAGTGCACAACATAAATGGATTCTAACCACCACAACTTATTTCTCTAAATGGATAGAATCCATTCCAACACGAAATGCTGTGGACTCAGTGGTGATCAATTTCTCAGAAGATTTTTTTATTATCTAGATTCGACTGTTCTCGAAAAATAGTTACTGATAATGCCCAAGCCTTCAAATCCATGGCGATGGTAATTTTTTTTTAAAAGTACAATATTGCACTAGGACATTTCACATCCTACTATCCTCAAGGAAATAGATTAGTTGAGTCATCAAATACGATCTTGATCACTATAATTAAAAAGGTGCTGACTGAAAATAAGAAAGTCTAGCATGTTCATTTGAAATACGCTTTGTGGGAAAACTGAATAGGCACTAAGAAATCAATTAGAATGTCTCCTTTATAAATGGTGGATGGTACCAACGTAGTCCTCCCCATAAATCTCACTCTTCCTGTGATGAAGCTCTGGCAAGGATTGAAGGAAGAACCTAACGATGTTACCAGAAGAATAAATTAGTTAATTGAAGTGCAACAAAACAGGGCTGAAGTGGATGAGAAACTTTAGAAATATCAAGACAACATGAAAGCTCTGTTTGATAAAAAAAAGATAAAGATAGAGAATTTGTTCCTGATGGATTAGTTTTAAAGTGGGATGCTAGGAAAGAAGACTCGGGAAAGCATAGAAATTTTGATCACATATGGTGTGGACCTTTCAGGATCGTAGATTTCGAGGGAAATAATTCATTTTTATTAGAAAACCTTGATGAGAAAATCCTTAACACCCCTATCAACGGGCGTTACCTGAAGCATTCCATGCAGTAAACACATTCCAAATATCCATTGTACATACCGGTTTGATTTTCATGTTTTGGTTTACAATTTTTCCTTTCTTTGGTGAGTTTCTACTTTCACTATAAATACGGCCAGGTTTGTTAATTTCATAAAAGAAAATAAAAATAAAAATTAACACCTATCGTTTCTTTTTCTTCACAAGTTTCTGACATTTCTCATGTTTATTTTCATGCAGAATGCTTGCTAACAATTGAGAGATAAGGATGTATCAGAAAGCAACATCCACTTTTCAGAACATTGGTTTTCTCTCAAAACAAGTGATAAATACATGGTTTTCTTGGTTGAAAATATAAGGAAAATCTGAGGTATGAGCTTCTACTCTACTGAACCAAGCTAAATTTTTAAGGGGATCTTGCTAAATATGAAAGAAGTCTCATCTGTATAAATATTTTCACTTGACCAACAACTAGAAAAATATAAGAATTACAGCCTAATCCTGAAAGTCTTCTCTGAGTTTTGATTAAATTAAAATAAAAATAAAAAATGAAATAATATTTATAAAAAAGAGACTAAGAATAAAAAGACCTTAAAGAAAATAGGAGAATTAATGAACAAGATTGTGTGGGATTGACCTTGGTCACAATCGATCTTTTGAATACTATTTCTATTTTATTCTTCCCATCCTTAAGTTTTATTTTCCTGTGATTCTCAATACCTCTCCCTAGTCTTCATAGAGAGAGAAGATTTCACCTTAACTCTGAAAACTCAGAAACATGTCTTCAAAATAATATTAGGCGAAAATTTATACATCCCTTTCAACTTAATTGAAAAAAAGTATGTCTAAGCTAATCCTAATAACTTTAGCTATATTATCTAGTTTTAAACTGATTAGTTCGATCAAGGTTGATCCCTCAATTTAAATTTCCCTATAAAACCTCCTCAATAGGTGAGGATGTATTGAACGTCGAGAGAAAATTAGTTTCAGATTATACTAAAAAATTATGACAGACCTTTCCTTTGAATATCTTAAACAAATATCATCCCTTGTATGTTGCATACATATTGATTGGCCCCACTTTATGTATTAAAATATAAGACGAATGGTGAGAGGAAATTCATAAAATGATTGCCCCCATCTAGTCCAAGGAAAATGGTGAAAATAAATTCAAAAAATCAATTGCTCCCATTTTGTCCAAAAAGAGATGATGATGATGAAAAATTTCTAATTAAAGTGGTGAAAGGAAATTTAATGGGATAAGTTGATAACTTCATCGGGGTACTGAACAGGCTCACTGGCAGTGAAGAAATATCTATGATATCTATGTGGCTTTCATACGTATCTACATGATATACTCTGACATATAATTCTTTTTCAGTGATATTTACACACTGAACCAACGAGGGATCCCCATAAAACATGATACATATACTTAACCTTGATGCGAACGAAATAAACCAAATCTTGATATTTTGGCTAAAGTTACTCTGATTATATTAAGCAAATCCAAATACAGTTTTAAGAAAGAGGAATTTCAAATAGCCTAACTGAAGGTCATGGTGCGATGTGTTTTAAAGTTTTCTAAGTTTTGGTTGAAATCCTTTTCTCAGTATGATCCTTTTCCGAATGTGTTTCACAAAATTACAATAATGACTCCATTTACCTAATAAAGGCACTTGGTCTACTATTCTTCTGTGTCTCGCAGGGAGACACGATCCCTAGATGGAGCTTATGTTGTAACATGTATATTTTTCTAAACTTTATATTTTAAATAGCTTTCTTTCCCAGCTAAAATAAGAATAAAGCACACTTGATTCTCATTGTTGATGATTTTTTTCATTTGATCGAACGATCCTTTTTCTCGAGTTCTTTTGAAGTCGCCTGATTATTAAAAGGTCAAACTCCTAGAGAATACTTCGAAGGTTCGGATTTCAAAGTTTTTCACTTCATGTGTGTTAACATGTCTCTCTTTCAAAACCCCAATATGCGAAAAGCGTTCGACAGATCCTAGTCACCACACATGTATACCCCCTAATCTCTGACACATCTTTTTGGAAAGTGACCTGTTGGAATTTAAAATGAAGTTAATTAACCAAATACATGAAGTGATAAATACCTAAAAAGAAACTAAAACCCAATTAGAAAATCAAATGATAGTTTTGTGATTGCGGATTTCGGGTCTTTGACATCTATCGTATCCCTAATTCATGAAGCCCGAACTCCCGAAATGTATTAAGAATTAAGAAGGGTTAATTAATGATTAAAAATGATTTGCAATTAATTAATCACTTCACGATTTTGCATTTCATGGATCCTGCCTCAAGCGACTATCAATACCCCGAGGTCTGAAACCCCGAAATACTTTAGGTTAAACATGATTATTTAAAGGGTTAAACATGATTAAAATTAATTAATCACTTCATGATTTCATGTTTCAGAAGTCATATCTTGAACTATTATAGGATATCCTGAGGTCCGAAACTTTGAAATATGCTTAACGATAAGTGCGATTAACTGAGGCACTAATGAGGATTATCTTGTGATTAATTTTTCGTTGAATCGTGACTCAGGTAAATTCAAATATTGTTTGTCAAAATTCTAATCACGAACCATGAGAAATTAATGACATTAATAATCGATCTACGACAATCTTTCCAAATAATATCGTAGACGACCACCTAAATCGTTTTCATTAAGGAAAGTTAATACTTCATTAGTAGAGGTATTTACAAAATCGATGAAATTAAGGGAAAAAGGATATTGAAGTTTGAATTTCATTGTGCATTTCACAAAACAATAAGTTTTAAAGATAAGAAGTTTGTGCATTTCCTGTGACAGGTAACATTGTGCCAAGGGCGTGATACCATGGATCCACGGAAAGCAGCTAAAGCGTCTAGTGAAATCTCTAACCCAAACATAGACGTCATTTCAGACACTTCACCTAGAATCTAAGACACCATGAAAACCTGGACGTAGGTATTCGATATTCTACAATACAAATTGATCAACTGCCTAGATGATTTGGGCGATGAGGAGATTGAGACCTAGGATACAAGATATAAAAATGTTTCTCAATCAGAGCTGCATAAAATAACAGCTTAGCCTAGGCTCACACCTTATAGTGATATGATCAGTTGGGCACTGGAAAACATTGATATCTTGACCAGGACCATCTACAATTTGCAAAAAGTCGTAGTTGGGTCTTTTCGACCAGAGCATTTCTAGGTTATGTACAAATTATCTCTGGTGTCCAATTTCATTTACAATGCCAATTTCTTTGTGGACTTTGACAAGAAAGAATGCGTGCAATATGGAAGGAACCTTCCTGACCTAATCAAAGATTGGTGCTCATGTCCCGAGAAATTTAGAGTTGACTCCCATGGCATATATGTTATTTCTTCATTAGAGCCTCACATGATGTGTGTAGCCATGATGATGTGTAGACTCTACGGGAAGGAAAACACTGCTCATTTCTTATTACCATGGGTGCCAATCATGCATACAGTAGTGGAGGGGTATTCCTTCAATTGGGCCAAAATATTATTCGATAATTTGGTTAGGGAGATTACAAAATATCAATCACTAAAATCCAAAGGGAAACATGTCTCATTTTACATGTCGGAATACATCATGGATGTCGATTGCTTTTTGGCACCATTTCCTTTGATGAGTTAGAGCTGGAATCCAACCAGTGCTGAGCCGATACATTTTTATCATTCGAAGCTATGGGAGGATAAAGCGGAAGATTTATTCTACGAAATCTGCAACTATGTGGTGGTGCATATGCATAGAGCTATATATGGATGCCCACCTCCTAGGATTTTTGACAAAATAGGGACCAACCTGAGGAAGATAGCAGATTGGTACATCGAAGAACATTTCTATTATATCATGGTTTTTGGTTGTTCGATTCCTCCACATGCCTTGCCGAAGATTCTACCAGATCGATTGGTGTGTCGTGAAGTATCACATCAAAATGTTCTTGGTGGAATTGGTAAGGAACTAAAGGCAGTTCAGAAAATGGTATGGCCCACTTTTCCTTTGTAGATTGGTATGTTCACACTGATAGATTTTGGTCACTCTAAAGTAGAGGCCGCGACCCTGGAAGAAATAAAACTAGTAAATATTGAATTCAAGAAACACGATCCTCAGAGGATTGTGGGAAATCACATGGCCTTTTATAATTTGAAAATATACGAGCATGAATATCCACAGGATGAGATATTTTGAGGATCCAGATCATATCAGGAAGTCTTGAGCCGAGTCCAAACTCTGGCTCCAGAAAAATTAGTATAGTTTTATAATTTTCAAAGGCACCGAAGAAATAGCCTTCCTAAAGTCTTGCAGGGAGAAACCCTAACACCTCCAACTACACATAAAGTTGAGACCCAAAGTATAGAAACAAGGAGCTCCAATGGATAGGATGCTCAAGAAAATTTAGAGAAAACTGAGGTTTTGACTCAGAAGGAGGACACCGCATTGGAAAATCCACCAGATGATCAGACTAAAGCTTAGGCTGAGGCATTGATAAAAAAGGGAGAAGAAAAACCACTGTCCACACCAGAAAAATCAATTACTGGCACAACTAGGAAACAACCATCCACCGATATAGGCAGCCCTATCCAATATGTCACACCTTTACAGTCCAGTAGAGGAAGCCCGAGTGCCGAAGTGGTATTCATAGAATATCTTATGCCTATTTCGGTGGAAGAGATGCCCCGTTCTGACATCTTCTTCAACAAGAAGAGGAGAGATGTGGTAAAAAGAGAATTACACCAAAATGAGGGTGTGAATGTCAAAAGGCATAGAGTCCTATATGATGGACAAGCCTTGGAAGAGGAATATTTCGCTATAGACGTAGCAGGTTCATTGGGATATTTTTCCACAACAAACCAGTATTCAGTGGAGAATCTAAAAGAGCAGTTGAAGAAGAAAAATCTACTAGTAAGACAGTTGCAAAACCAAGTAAACATTGTGGAACAGAGTGTCAGAAGTGAGATGAATAAAGGTTTTGAGAATATTAGAGCCTAAGATAGGTAAGAGATTCAAAAACTTAAGATCAAACTTGATGAGATGCATAAAAATGCACAGGTAAGCAGAGAACTGTCCATTCAATAGGGGGAGTTGGTCAAACAAACGCAAGCTAAAATAATGTTGAATGACAATGCAGTAGTGGATATATCATCTTTTCAAGCCCAAGCATTAGAAGTACACGAGAAGCTGGGATCATCCCAGAAAAACCTTTTGACTAAAGTCAAAGGTATTCAAAATTATTATCGGTTGGCAGAACAATATTTAAGTAATAATTTTATAAAAGAGAGGGAGGCCACTGTAGCTTGAGTTACTTTCTAGGAGGCCGTCTTATTAGCAGCAAGGGATGAAATAGACAGGGTCACTAGATTGTTCATTTCAGAACAAACTCGAGGAGATATAATACTTAAAGCCTGAGAGGCTAATATAATTGAAAGTAAAATATTAGTCAGGGAAGTGAAAAAAGCTTGTGAAAAAGCATTTTATGCACTTAACAAAGAATCATTGGACATCGGAAGAGACAATATCTCTGAATCCCTAGGACTGATTGATATAGTAAAAAAACAATTTGATTTCAAGACAAGTATGGAAGAAGCCTGGGCCGAAATTCTGCAATTGGAACAGGTTGACCTTACTCAGATAAATAAATGGATAGTCAATCCTAGTCTACGACTATAGTCTGTATCTCTAGAATCTAGGAGGATGGAAGATAGGTTGCCTCACATAGAAAATAAGTTATATACTCTTGAGGAAAATGATACAAAATAGCCTTCTAGGTTTGTGGTGTAGTTCATGGGCAGATGCGTTCAGTGCGCCAAGCAATGACAAGCCAACACATCTTGGAACAAATGATACAAAGTGTATATTCCTGTTACATGGGTCATTATTAGAGACCAGTTTTTTTTGAGTTGGAGTACAATAAGAAAACATTTCTCTGCCAACAGGCGAAGAGACAAAGAAGATGGCAGTGAAATGTTTCAAATTTCACATATTGTAATATTTATTGTTTTTGAATTATGGGAAATTCAACCACCTAGGGTTGAGTCCATTTTGTATTAATGTATATTTTGAAGACTTAACATAGGCTGCTTCTTGTTGAATGTAACTGAGAAAATCTCCTTTTGTGAGAATTAATACAAGTGCAAACAAGGATTCCAATTTTCGTGCAGTTTGAGTTATGTTCTTCTCTTGTATTCCATATCTCTAGTTTTCTTTATGTTATTCCTTGATAATTGAGTGTTTGCAATTTAGTAATACTACTACTGCAATCACATTGAATCGATTGTTTGATAAGAAAACACTTTTTCCTCTGTATTTGCTATCGGTAAATACAAGACTTGTGAGTTACTTGGATTACTGTATCTTATATCCTTTGAAGGGGTGCATTCTCTATTTTCTTCTATTGTGAACAAGGTAAGATTAATTCATTGATTCCTCATTTTGTTTAACAGTTTTGTAAGTTTCCCTCATATCACTTGATTTTATAACCGACTTGGACGACGAATTACAACCTCTGTCTTGTTCTGTCATTAGTTCCATTTGAGGATTAATTCTTATATAATTAACAGAAGAAAAAACACCTTTCAAAACCCTCTTTTATATTTGTGATGCCTTGACATTACCCTTTTGAGCCTTAAGTGTAATCTCATGAACACCATACTGCGCGGTGAATTTCAAGCTGTGGGTGGTCGAATGTTCTTGTACAACTTTAGTCAACTCCCATTGATCATCCCTCTGAGTTCTATGCCTCCTAAATCCTTCAACTATACAACTCCCCCATCTGTGACAGGTTTTACTCCATATGGTCCTAACCAGTGCATTCTGAGTTTTCGTGGGTGTTGAAGGGATTTACTGTCATACTTCAACACTAAGTTTCTTTCCTTGAAAGTTTTCCTCTTGATATGTATTTCATGATAACATTTGTCCCTTGATTTCTAGAATTCTTGGTGGAACCCTTATAGGATTATATCTTCCTCCATGATCATCATTTGATTCAGCCTATCCTATATTGCGCCTCATTCTGTCATGTTCATAATTGCTTCTTCGTGTAGACTGGGTACCAATAATTCTAGTGGCCCCACTGCTTCTTGTCCATATACCAATATGAATGGAAATTTTCCCATCAACTTCTTGCATGTGGTCCTGTATGCCAAAAATACTGTCGGTATCTTTAGGTCCCAATCATCCCCATTGACATTGCAGATATTCATCAGTGCATTTTCAAGAATTTATTTAAAGGCTTCTACGGTTCTGTTTTCTTTTGGATGATATGGTGTACACTTTTGATGATGGACTTCAAATTTCTCAATCATAGCTTTAATAATACTATTAATGAAGTGAGTTCCTTGGCCACTCATCAAAATCCTTGGGCAACCAAATCTAGTGATCACTTTCTCGAACAGAAAGTGTGTTGTTGTCTCTACGCTACAATCTTTGACTGGTGCTACTTCTTCCCATCTTGTCAGGTATTATATCGAGGTGACAATTAACCTTGCTCCTGTCCTCTTTGCTGGTGGGTGAATTGGTCCCACAAAATCTATTTCCCATTTGTAAAATACCTGAAAAGTTACCTATGGTCGCAGGGGAATCTCATCCCTTCTATTCGGTTTACCAACCTATTAACACATAATATTGTATTATGATTTGAGATAATCTCCCAAAATACAATTGCTATAGGAGGGTGTTATCCACAATTTTGGTTGTCATGATGATGCAATGATGATGGAAAACTCAGGCTCTTCACTAGAACACTTTCCTGAGAAAAGTTACCTTTGTCTTTTTCCAGAAATCATACTTTTAAGGGAGGTTCGCAGGCTACCTATATATTTGCCTGTGAGAATGATCCATTCTCGCAAGCTGCATTAAGCTGGGGTGCGAGGGGTTCGCACTGTACATAACTATCAGGGTGCGAACATCTTCCAAAGGAAAGAAAAGGATAAAATCTCGAACCTTCTAGAAGGGAATCTTCTAGAAGGATGAGTTGGCATTCGAATGGTTATCTAAGTACTGGATTTCCTGATATCTTGGGATCATTCCTATCTAAGTAACTAATCTATTATCTCCTACATATTGAGAGGATTGCTCATGGAAAGGGTTAACAAGTTAATAAGTTAACAAGCAAACTAGCAAGAGAATTATTGAAGAATTAGGGCAAGATTGTATGAAGGACTGATGCTACAACAGCTAAAGACACGAGCAAGGTTTTCAAAAGTGGTTGATCTTCTTCATGCATAAGCAAGTGTGTGTGTCAGAGCTAGGAGCCATCGAAAGGAGATCTACAACATCACGGCTCAGGTTGTAAGTTTTACTTTCTATCAATTTAATACAATAATATGTCTCTTTCCCATAAAGCCAATGTCACTTTATTACATAATTCCTTGATCATATGTATATATTAGCTATTGAATATATTGAATAGTCTTCACTTCGATTGGTTTGTACTGTTGTGACCTTCACGGTGCAAGAGCGTTGGAGCGAAGCTGGATAACAGAGACCCAAGGAAGCGATCACAAGGTATGTTTATGATTCTTCCCTCCTAGTCCATTCATTAGTCTAAATCTAGGGAAAGAGTATTATTCTGTTCTGTTTTGTTCTAGATCCAGGTGGATCTAGGGAGATCGGTTTGTTTCCGCACTTACGGATTAATATTGAAACAAAATTGGCGACTCCACTGGGGATCTTATCCAATTTTTTGGTGGGTTTTTTTAATTTTCGTAGCCATTTTATCTGGTTCCATTTTTCTCTTGTTTTATCAGTCTCTGAGTCCTTAGGATATCCTGAGAGACCTTCTGGGTCTTTAAGCTAGTTTGAATTTTTCTTGCATTTTCAAAATTTTCATCATCTTCAGGAGTTCTCACACTGTGTGTATTTACAGCCTGCGAGAACCAGTCAAGTTCGCATCCTGCATATAGGGTCCAGTGCGAACACCTCGCATCTTGCTTTAAGGTGGCCTGTGAGAACACTATCTTCTCGCACTGTGTTCCACTACTTGCCTGCGAGCAAGATTTTTGAAATTTTTGAAATTAAGTTTTGACTTTTTCAACTGCTCAGATCTGTTGAATTACATATTTTTGGCTTATAGGATCATTGATTTACCTATCTCTTGCTATGGTTTGCTTGCTTGAATAGATTTAGGATTTCAAGGTATTTCTTGCCTTTTGTAGCTTGACTTTCATTTCTTGGCTCTTATTGGCATTTTCATTCTCTCTGATCTCTGGAGTTGAGTGTGTCGGATTGGCTGAGAACCAGTGATTGGTTGAGAGTTAAGTGCTTGGTGTTTCTCGTTTTCTTGTTGGTTCGAAAGAACATTTTTCATTTGCATTAAGGAACTCCTTGGTTTTCTTTTGTTTTTACTTTCATTGAAAGTTTTGGTCGGGTTGCTATTGTTTGATTATGGATGGTTTGATTTTCTTTTCTCATTAATCAGAGTTCTTCTTGGAAAGTGAACAACAAGTTTTCTTTCAAGATTTTGTTTTTGCCTTTTCAAAAACATTGAAAATCAAATCTTAGAGTTTGTTGAAGTGCTTGAAAAAGACACAGTAGAGATTGTCAATTGATAAATGATTGTTTGTATTGGCATCTGAAAGGAAATTGAACATTGCATTTGCATTGTAGTATTGAGATTGATTTGGAAAATATTCTCTCTCCCATAACTAGGATTCATGGAATGAAAAGAATTATATTTCATCATTATCCTCGCATTATTTGGGTCAGAGTCATACACCATGAGTTTCACTTCCGTTACCTTCGAGTAAACAACAACTTTAAAAAAAACATTGCGTAATCTTAAAATCTATCTAGTAACTCTTTTCTAGGTCTCTTTTACACCAACATTTAGCTAGGCTAGTGCTTTGGAGTAGGAAGAGATATACACTCTCCAAAATCTCAAAACACACAATAGCATCTTGAGTTAGGGAGTGTTCAAATCCATTGGCAGCATATTGTCCTGGGAAGCCCTTCTCATACAAGGGTCAAGCACTAGGTCACATTGGTGTTGGCAGAGTTACTCACCCTGCTTTGTTGACATCGGTGTAGAGATTGCACGTATTACAGGGATCACTCCGAGGTATACCCACAATGATGAGTGGAAGCCTTTTGAGTTGATTTCGGGCTAGATACCCTGCCCTTGCGTGTGGATCGGACTGACGACTGTTCCCCCAGGTTATACTGTTGTTTGTGGTGACCTTAGTGGCCTATCTCTCTAGGTTCTTACCCAAGGTGACTGTGGAGGAGAAAGTCTTCACGGTACCTGGAATTGACATTGGCCAGACTCACTCGGGCTCCTTGGAGGGTATACCCACAATTATGTGTGGGAGATTGCACCAGGGTGTAAGTCCGTTAAGCAGGTCATCAGTGTAACTTTTCCACCCTAGCCCCACCCCTTCTCGTCTCATTGTTGCGATGATGGATTTCATCACCAACTAGTGGCTTCGAAATTAGAAGGTATTGTTTGCTTGGTGATTGCTTCCTAGATTTTGTTTACTAGTGTGTGTTGTTTGTTACTCAAAGTTGACCATAGGAATTTTTTCGCGGAGCTTGTTACACATTTACAATTGCTCCACCGCAACGTTCACGTAGGATGCAAGGTTTATCCCTTGAACATCCGGATAATTCTCAACCCTTGCCAACTAGTACACCTAAGGGCTTTCCTCACCAGAGTGAAGTCCCAGTTGTTACTCCACCACACGTGGACACAAGTGGCGTCGCAGTTGTCACTACACCACCGGTAGAACATACTGATTCTCTAGAAGATTTTCGAATCACTAATACTATAGAAGACTATCATAGTCGTCGTGGTGAACGACCTGTTGTGCGATTAAATTCTTTCGAAGAAGATGTTGTTACATCCTCTGAATCAACCATTGGGCCTTCCCACGGTGCACTAGGCCAAGATCCTTTTTGGTCTGGTGATCTCCGACGAGTCCTCTTTGGCACTGAATCACCTCCTGTCTACGAAATCAATCCTCCACTTATTTCTGAGACAAAAACTGCACCCGAGACTACCACTTATCGCTTTGTTCTCCCTCCCGAGATGGCCCATCTCGCTAATACTATGAGTGTCCAAACCGAAGTTATGACATCTACTCTTGCTCCTATCAATACTCAGAGAATTCCTGAGGTCAACCCGAATTCACCCCATGGTTACCATGCATTGAATGCATTATTGAATGCTTCCAATCCAACACCTCCGCAAACCCCAACTAGTTCTCCGGGTGGTCCTCCTTTTCCTGGGTATGCTATTCCCGGTTTTGTCCCGACACTCCCTCCGTTTCCTCCTGGAAATACTAATCCTAGTGGCACTATAACGACCGTTGCACCAAATTTACAGATTCCTGTTGGTGGACAGAGTGACACAACTTCTTTTCCTTTCCTTTTCCCAGACAAAACACAGTGACTCCACAACCTGCGGTTGGCACACAACTTCTGGGTGGAACTATCCCTTTGATAGGGGGACCAACCTCACCTTTGGGACAAAACATACCTCCTGCATTGGCCCAGTATTGGAATCAACTTATACAAAACTTTCCTCAAAATACTGGGGGGCAGCAAGCTGTCCCTACTGTAGGCCAACCATATCCGGGTGTGACTAATTTTATTTGGGGTTCGGGTCAGAATACTCAACCTCAGGTCCCTACTCAGACTCAAGGTCACAATCCTTGGGGTTACTATCCTATCCATCCACCACAGAATCAGCCAGGGTCTTCCCTCTGGGGGCAGACTGCATACGGTCCCACTGGTTTACCAACAGGGCTTCCACCCCAAAGTCACCAGTATCCACAAGTGAATCGACAGTTTCCTTTTCTTGCTACTTTGGATTTGCCATATTTGTCTCGGATTCTGAATGATCCTATTCGTCACTCTCCCCAATGGCCTGTTATTCTAGCTAAGCTTCCATCGGACATTCCGAAATTCGATGGCAAGGCGGGAGAGGACCCAAATAATCATGTCATGAATTTTCATTTGTGGTGCTCGTCCAACTCGCTGATGGATGACTCCATTCGTCTACGTCTTTTTCAATGAACCCTCACAGGTTCAGCTGCGAAGTGGTATATTAAACTGCCACAAGGTTTCTTTTCTGATTTCAACACCCTAGCTATGGCCTTTCTTACACATTACCAGTTACCGATCCGTTATGATACTGGAACTGAGATTTTAACCTCCTTCAAACAAAGTACAAGAACTCATATATCTGATCATATTCATGAGTGGCGAAGGAGGCGACGTCTCATTAAACTTGAGCTTCCCGATCAGTTACTAGCAGAATGTTTTACAAAATATTTTGTGAACAAAATTGGAAAAGACATTGCTATGGGCGGTGTTGTTACAGAAGAGCAGGCTATAAGTCATGCTCAATATCTTGATCTCGTTTGTTTGAAAATGGGAACTCTGTATGATTTATTACCTGATTTACCTCTTCCTGGTGCTTCCAGCACTTCAACTACTCCAGCTGCCTCGCATGCAGCTGATGGTGTGATTGGTACTACCCATGCCCAATCACATTCTGTTTCAAACACGACCCCTAAGTCCACCTCTTCTAATGTTCAGAGTGCTCCGTCTCCTACTCCTCCCGCCGGTAAAACTTTGGAAGTGAACGCTGTTCAATCTACCCCGACCAGTAAAAATAAATCAAAGAAGGGGAGAGGCAAGAATAAGGAGAGTAAAAATAATAATCCCAATGAGCAAACCAGAACTCCTCCTGTTGAAGATTGGAATAAGTGCAAACCACGCTACCCTTTCCTAATCCATGGTGACGATCACTACACGAAGGATTGTCCGAGACGTGCCGAGGTAAATAAGTTTCTTCAAGGAACACCCAAACCCTCTACGCCGGCTGTCTTGCCTCAAACCTTCCCATCTCAGCAACAAGCCTCGTTGGTCATTCACGACCAACCCTCTAGTTCTACATAATCATATGTTTTGATGTGTACCAGTGATTCTACGAAGGATAAAGTTGTACTTACAACTAGAGCTAAAGACTATAATCCATCTAAGGAGAAGGTTGACGATTCACCTCCAGCTTTGGTACAACCCTCTCCATCAAATCCACCTACGAACGGTCCTCTTCATCTCGAACGATCGAGTCTTGATACAGTTCTACGACCACCCCCGAAAGGTGTCGTTAAGAAGTCGGCATTCAATCCTCATGCTCGGGCAGCCCAAAACTATATTATTGTCGAATATCTGGCCCAAGCACCCTTAGCGATGTCTGCCCTGGAAGTCCTTCAGTCTTGTCCTGCACAACGAAGGGCTCTGTTGAAAGATATAGGTGGAATTGATCCAACAGATATGAATCTGATAGTCTTTGACTTGGAAGATCATATTCCAAGGTTACCCCCATAGCATGCGTTTAAAATACAAGTTGTTGTCGCCGACAAGAGCATTTGTTGAACTGTTATTGATGAGGGTGCCTCTACGTGTGTACTATCTTTTACTTGTTGGAAAGACATTGGCTCTCATCCTTTAAACGAATCACAAAATACTTTGAGAGCCTTCAACGGCTCGAGTTTTAAGACTTATGGTGTTCTCCCATCGTTGCCTGTCACTCTGGAAGGTAAGACCGTCCAAGTGGAAGTGGAAGTTTTTAATGCTCCCCTAGATTATAATATTCTACTTGGTCGTAGCTGGGTCGATTCCATGCGTGCTGTTGTGTCAACACTATTCCGTGTCGTACGATTTCCTCACCAGGGAAAAGTTGTTACGGTTGATCAACTTTCCTTCTTTAATTCAGATACTCGCACGGGCAACGTACCATTTATAGCTAAAACCCCGTCGGGTTATGAGAATGTTGGCGTCGGTCTTTTAAAAGACTCTTCTTTAATGGGTACTTTTCCCATACCACCACCACCCAATATTCCACGCCCATTTGTTGCTTCTATTAATATGATATCCTTATTACGTCACGAACTTCCTGTGTCTTTTGACCCTTGGATAGTCCCTAACCCAGGAGATCATACTCGTTTCAGTAACGTCATGCCATTAAGTCTGGTTGAATTTGCTTATCACGCGATTCAATCGGCAACCCCATATACTCCTTCTCTTGAGGAGTTGTCTCCCGATACTTTCCGAGTTATCTTTCTAAATGACGCGATGATCATGTCCATCATGGAAAATACCCCTTGGGACGATGGGCATCATCGTTCCATACTGTTTTTGGAGCAACACACTCTCGAGAACTACCAATAGATTTCGACTCTGTCGATCGTTGTTGTCATCACAACCGTTCCTGGATCTACACATGATGTGTTTGCAGAAGGGAACCTCAACAAAATTTCTCCCATGATTCTGATTGACATATCAGTTAAACCGGGGATAGTTGAAAATGTTCACATTGGAGCTTCGTGTTCTCCGGAGGAAATTGTCACCTATACATCTCTGTTTAAAGAATTCCGTGACATTTTTGCCTGGAGCTACGAAGAGATACCAGGTGTCGACCTGTCCATTGTTGTGCATGAGATCAAAACATATCCCGGAGCTAAACCAGTTCGGCAACGCCTTCGTCCTATCCATCCACGCAAAGCGACAGCTATCAAACTCAAAGTTGAAAAACTTCTCAAAGCCGGTTTTATTTATCCCGTGGCTCTGATAGAATGGGTTTCCAACCCTGTACCGATTAATAAGAAAGGTGGTAGTATACGTGTATGTGTTGATTATAGGGACATTAACAAATCTTGTCCGAAAGACAACTTTCCAACCCCTTTCTTCGACCAGATCGTCGATGACTGTGCCGACAGTGAAATCTTTTCTCTCATGGATGGATTCTCCGGCTATAATCATATTAGCATCGCTCCCGAGGACCAACATAAAACTTCTTTTATTTTTCTATGGGGTACTTTTTCCTACTGTAAAATTACCTTCAGTATCAAGAACGCGGACGCGACGTTTCAACGTGCTATGTCTTATGCATTTCACGATATAAAGCATATCGTCCAACCCTATTTGGATGATTTACTTGCCCATTCTTTACGCCGAGTCAATCACCCCACTCATCTCCGAGCAGTTTTCGTACGTTGTCGGTTCTATCACATTCGCCTGAATCCTCATAAATGTGTCTTTTGCGTAGATTCCAGCCGTCTCCTCGGTTTCATTGTCTCATGTCAAGGGATCCGGGTAGATCCTATCAAGGTTGAGGCGATTCTTAATCTCCCTCCTCCTTCTTCATTGCACCAGTTACAAAGTTTGCAGGGGAAAGCAAACTTTCTTCATCATTTCATCCCTAATTACGCTGAAATTACTCATGGTTTTACACGGCTACTGAAGCAAGGTTCAGAGTTTGTCTAGGATACTACTGCCAACAACGCGTTTGAAGCTTTGAAACTGTCCCTCACGAAAGCTCCCCTTCTCTTCCCTCCGGATTATAGTCGGGATTACTTTCTTTATTTAGCTGCTTCTGAGTATACTATCGGCATGGTTCTCATTCAGGAGGATGATTTACACAATGAACATGTTATATATTACTTGAGTCAAAGTCTCACTTCCATGGAAATCAAGTACCAACATGTTGAAAAGCTGGCTTTGGCTGCTGTTTAGGCAGTTCAACGTTTTCGCCATTATATTCTCTCCAGGAAAACTACAGTGATTTCACATTGTAACCCCATGCAACATATTTTGACACGTCAATTTCTGGGGGGCAAGTACTCCAAGTGGATTTTCATTCTCCAAGAGTTCGACTTGGAATTCGATCGCGCCACGTCAAAGAAATCCTTGGTTTTCGCTGAGTTAATCTGCGATTTTCCCCACTCTGCCACGGAAAATGTAGCAGTAGATTCATTACCTGATGAATCAATTTTCCTAATCAGTACAGATGATATTTGGTATGGAGATATCATTATATATCTCCAAACTCAAAATTTCTGGCCTGCTTTGTCTAGTGCCGAACGTCGTCGTATCCGTTATCAAGAACGTCACTATATTATCCTCAGGGATACTCTTTACCGTTGGGGAATTGACTTTGTTTTTCGACTATGTTTGACTTTTGATGAGGCCGAGAAAGCCTTGAATGACTGCCATTCTGGAGCATGTGGTGGTCATATGTCTGGGTATGCTACTCCCCAGAAGATCTTACGCGCAGGATATTTTTGGCCTTCCTTGTTCAATGACTGCATTACTGCTATTCAGAAGTGTCATGCCTGCCAGACCTATAATCAGAAGATTCGGTCGCATCCTGCTCCCCTTCATCCTGTGGTCTCAATAGGTCCTTTTGCAAAATGGGGCATTGATTTTATGACATGTCACCCTCACTCGGCTGGGGGGCATGGTTACATTATTGTAGCTGTTGATTATTTCACAAAATGGGCCGAGGCGATGCCAACATTTGATAATGCTGGAAGGATTGCAACGTTATTTATTTTCAACCATGTCATAACTCATTTTGGTGTTCCTCAAGCTATCGTTACTGATCATGGTAGTCATTTTAGGAATGTTATGATGTCTAAACTTATGGAAAAGTTGGGTCTTCGTCGTGATAGCTCAACACCCTATTATCCGCAAGCTAATGGCCAGGTCGAAGCAATTAATAAGGTTCTTATAACTATGATTCGACGGATGATAGGAATCCATAAAACCAACTGGCACACGATGTTGTTTTCAACATTGTGGGCATATCGGACATCTGTTAAATCTGCAACGGGGTTTACGCCTTTTCGATTAGTTTATGGCATGGAAGCCACTCTGCCAATAGAATGTGAGATACCTTCTTTGAAGCTAGCTGTCGAACTCTTACCTAATACTTCTGCAGAAGAAGAACGTCTATTGTATCTGATGCGATTAGATGAGACCCGATGTGATGCTACTCTTGTGATCGAAGCCCAAAAGAAACGTGTCAAGGCATAGTATGACAAGCATGTCAAGCCTCGCGTTTTCTCTGAAGGTGATCTTGTTCTTCTATATGAACAGGATAAAGATGTCCTAGGAGCCGAAAAATTCGAACGAATGTGGCGTGGTCCTTACATTGTTAGTCGAGTATTGGAAAAAGGAGCATATGAGCTAGTTGATTATGATGGTATACCTTTGAGTGAACCCAGGAATGGGTTGTACTTGAAGAAGTACTATGCATAAGGCATTTATGCACAAGTACCTGTATTTTATGTATGATACTTAGTGTGTGTTACTTTTAGTTTATTTTTGACGTTATCTGGTCTTTGCCCTTACGTGACGTTGTATTTGATTGTCAGATGTCGGAGTCTTCTCTACTTTATATTGGCTTCACTGATGGTGCTAGCCATAGTAATCAGAACCTAGCTTCCGCTGCATGGGAAATCTACGCCCCAACCAACGAACTTATATCTTTGCGAGGTGTATTTCTTGGCCGCGCAACCAACAACATTGCCGAGTATAGTGCCGTTGTTGAATTATTGGTTGATGCTATCTCGCTCGGGATACGTCATTTGGTTGTGCGACTTAACTCGTAGCTAGTGGTACTACAACTAAGTAATGTCTACTCTATTCGAAGTCCTACTTTACTACGAGTGTATTTGTGAATTCGCCTCTTGGAACGACATTTTGATCACATTGAATATCAACATATTCCTAGAAGTCTTAATACATTAACAGATGTGTTGAAACAGATCTTGATTTTTTGACCTTAAGGATAAATTTTTTTGTATCCTTGAAGTCTTTGCATTATATAAATTTTTTAAAAACAAAACATTTCATCTCCGTCGAATTCGAAATGCCTTTATGGTTCTTTTTTGGATAAAGAATGATTAAAATCAAAACGAACATATGTTCCAAACACTTTTTAATGTTAAAACTTAAAAAATGTTAAATTCACATCGGGATATCGGGATTCAGAGTTTTGAAATAACAATCTTTAACACAAATCAAATAAGCGAAATCTCAATCCCCGATTTCCCGATGCATTAATTCTTGATTAATTCATCATTTACTTAAATCACATTTAAAAAGGGCTTAAACTTTAAAGTTAATCTTATCGGGAAATCGCGATTCGCGATTTTGTGAGAACAAATAAACTTATCATCATATTCTCCGATTTCCCAATCCCCGATTTCAATTAATTCTAAAGTGAGGTTTGAAATTATTTTAATTACTATTAAGCATGATTAAGAGTAACTAATCTCATCGAGAAATCGTGATTCGCGTTTTTGTGAGCAATAATTTTCATATCATCAAATTTCCCGATTCCCCGATCCCCGATTTCCCGATTTCCGATTTCTTGACTAACAAAATCCTGAAAAGCCAATTTGGATTAATTAAGATAATAATAAGGTTTTAACTAAATAATACGTCGCGTTTTCGGCGATCGGGGTTCTATGATGACTTATTTTCTTGACATCGAAAGTTCTGAAATCCCGATGAAAGTATTTTCAAACTTAAAATAAGATTAACGTTAATTAATCATTCTCAGAAACGAGGTTTAAGGTTTTAAATTTTTAATAAATGATTTTTATTCAGAAATTATTCAATTTGGTAAGTTTCTATCATATTTGAAAATATCGGAAAAGCTCAGGTACAAACTTTAAATGCATATATTCACAGATATCTTTTGCATTTATTTCATAACAGAATACAAATCTCGAATATTTTACGATATATTCGAAATAATCTTTGAAACGTTTACATTATTTCGAAGCTGAATTCTGCTCTACTACAGGTATTCAAGTGAACACAGAGTTTTTTCCTCTTCTTTGAGACTGCTCCACTATTGGTAGTTTTGTTTTCTTGAATTCTTGCTGCTGAAGTATTGAACACAGAGATGATAAACATAGAGCTATGGCGCCCAAAAAGGCTTCAAAGAAAACT
This sequence comes from Picea glauca, assembly GCA_000966675.3. Lineage (NCBI taxonomy): Eukaryota > Viridiplantae > Streptophyta > Pinopsida > Pinales > Pinaceae > Picea > Picea glauca. Next base: position 184,481 of record JZKD02S1791051.1, on the reverse strand, counting down.
GAAGAACAACCAGAAGGTGATATCATTTCAGACACTACTGCAGCCGTAGTAGTACACTCTGTTAAATCATGGGCTGCAATTACAGAAAAAATGGAAGATGAGCTTTCGTATTCAGACAATGGTATAGATAATCATCTCCGAGACATCACCAAAACTGGGTTGCATAAGGTTGCAGCACGTCCGAGACTGGTTTCATAGACCGACATGGTTGCCTGGGTACTAGATAAAGTGGATGTTCCGACCAGAAGTATCCTGAACAAGAAATGAGCTGTTATCGGCTCATTCAGACCCGAACACATCCAAGTAATGTATAAGCTATCGCCCAACCATAGGCACACTTTTATATCTGAATTTGTAGCTGCATTTCAACAAAAAGAGTGTGTTAAAGGTGGCCAAACATACCCTGACATAATAAGAGGATGGTCCAGAGATGAAAATAAGTTTAGGGCTAATGAACTTGGAATTTATGCCACAGCTTCCCTTAATGAATACATGGTGTATTTAGCAAATGATGTTGTGTATACTTTTTGGGAGAAAGGATCCTTTCCATTTTAATGCAGACTCGACACCTTTCTTAGAAGAAGTTTCAGAGGGATGAAGTTTCAATTGGCATAAAATTTTATCAGACAACATCACCTCAGAAGTCATGAATTATAAAATAGCTAGGTCAAAGGGACAAACAGTGGCCTTTTATATGTCAGCCTACATAATGGATGCTATTTTCTTTAAGACCTCTTTCCCATTAATGAAATGGAGTTGGGATGCTTCTTGTACAAAACCTGTCCATAAGTACCATTCAGCTTTATGGGAAGAGAATGCCAAAAATAATTTTTATGAGATTTGCCATTTTGTAATTATTCCTCTACACAGAATTTTCTTTGGATGCGAACCTCCTCGCATTTCCAATACTATAATAGAAAACCTCAAAACAGTCGCTGACTAGTTTATTGAAGAAAACTTTTCCTATGTGAGATTTTATGGATGTGCTATTCCGCCTCATGCACTACCCAAAGTTTTACCAGACAGGTTAATATGTAGAGAAGTGGCTCATCAATTGGTAAATGGTGGTATTGGAAATGAATTAAAAGCTCAACAAAAGAAGGCATGGCCATCTTTTCCAGTCTATTTAGGGAAATTTGTTTTACTAAACATAGGTCATGCTAAGTCTGAAGCTGAATGATTGAGTGAAGTGAAACTAGTGGATATAGAACACAGGAAACATGACCCATATCAAATAATCTATCGGCATGTCACACAGTTTGGGTTAAAAGCATATGAACATGAAGTTTCATTTTATGATGATGTTTTTAAAAATGCTAAGTCTTATGAGGAAGTTCAGAGTAGAGTGCAAACCTTGTCACCCGATGCACAGGTGGGGTTTGCATCTTTCCAAAGAAACAGAAGACAATGTTTGCCAAATATTTTGCAAGGCGAAGTGTCAACATCAATACAAGTGCCAGAAACCATTCCTCCAGGTTTTGAAACCATTATACAGTATGATACAAGTGATAAAGGTAAATTGAAAGATTCTGAGATTCCTCCTCAGAATACAGAAAGTTCCCAGATCAAGGAGACACAAACAAAAAAAGGGAAAGGAGCATAGACAAATCCAATAAACCTTGATGATATTCCAGAAACAGTTGGGGGAGCAACTTCACAGGAACTTGGGAGCCCCATTACAATATTAACCCCACTGCAGGCTACTTTTGGAACTCCTCACGAAGGAGTTTTATACGTAAGTGACTTGGAACCAATCAGCAGAGATGAAATACCTTCGTCAAACTATTTTTTTCAGCAAAAAACGAAGAGCTGTGTTAAAACAAGAATTACATCCTGTGGGAGAAAGAACAGTCAAAAAACATAAAATTATTATTGATGGTAAGAAGTTGAATGAAGGTGAATTTGCTACAGAGTTAGCAGGGAATATGGGGGCCATAGCATCAGCCAATATGTACTCTGTAGGAAATTTGATCAATATGATAGAACAGAAGGATCAGGAAATTACACAGCTACAGGACAGGTTGAAAGAAAATGAAAAAATAATCGGCTGGGGAATACAAAAAGGTCTTGAGCAAGCCAGACTAAAATATATCCAGGACATTCAAAAGTTAAATGAAAATTTTGATGAGGAAAAGAATATGATACAGGTAACTCAGGAACACGTACAACAGCTGGGAAATGAAAATAAATCTCTGCAAGATAAAATCATTTCCATTACTAACCAAGTGATTGAAATAGATCAGTTCAAGAATAAAGCATCAAAGATATATGTAAATATTCAGGAAAAACAACATAAGGTTTTCTGTAATCTGGAAATCATCCAGAGTTATTTTCAAGAATCTAAGAAATCTATGGAGAAGACAGTGCAAAAAGAAAGAGAAGCTAAAGCGGCAAGAAATTCTTTCCAAAAGATAATAATTGCTTTACAGAAGGAAGAAACTAGAAAATCACAGAAGTTATCCATTTCAGAGCAGTTGAAAGGAGATGCAATGATAAAGGTTTGGGAAACAAACTTGGAGGGTTATAAAAGAATTACAAAAGGGGTCAATGAAGATTGCAAGAAGATTCTTGATTTCATTGAAAAAGAGTCAACACATATCGGAACAGATGGCTTTTCCGATTCACTAGGAGAAATCGACATTAACAGGTGTCAACTGAAGACAAAGAAGGAACTAGAAGAGAAGAAAGCTGAAATCTCAAATATCAAAATGGTCAATATGGCGGAGATCGAGAAGTTAATGATAGCTTCCAGTTCAAAATTTGAAAAAGTTAAATCCACAGAGAAAACAATTGCAAACCAGTTTCCAGGACTACAAAGAAGTTTCTTCTCATTTGAAGCAAATGAAATACCTGAGGCTCCTAACGCCTTAGTGAAATTTTTAGAGAAACATGTTCAAGAAGTCGAAGCAGATAAAGAAAGTTCTTCGACTCAAAGTTAAAACTTTATAAATATTTCTATTTTTAGGATTTTGTAATAAATTGTAAATGGTTGACATTAGTTTAGGAAACCGAAAGATTAGGAAGTTGGTTAGTTACCAACGGAAAGTTTGGACATAAACGTATAATATAATTTCAAGAGGCTGAAACAGGGCTTCAAAATTTTTGGGAGAAGGCCGATTTTTGTACTATCAGCTTTAAGATTATCAGAATTGTATTCACAACAAGATTCTGGATCCTGTCATTTCGTGACTATGTTTCTTCCCTTGTCTATTTCCATTTGTTAAATCTTCTTCTTAATGTACATTTCTAGCAATTAAATCAATTTGAAGTTATATGCAATTGTTGTCTGTTGTTTCAGATTGGTTTGGATGTTGAATGTGTTACAGTTTTTCCTCTGAAATCACTTTAGTGATTTTAAGACCTGTAACCTTCTGTTCCTTAATATTTTCTTTTGTTAGAAATCCTGTGTCTCTTTCATTATTGTTAATGGAAATATAAGATTCTTTCCAGATTAAAGCCTTACATTTCTTTCTGTTGTGTTTCACTGTTTACAAATTCAAAATTGTCACAAACCATGAAACAACCTTGATTGTGTCTTTGCTTTTCTGTGTTATGTTTTAAAGTTGTTTCATTAACATCTTCTTCGAAATTCTGAAGTAACAAATCTATTAAAAACCCCTTTTATAAACATATAAAATCCTATTACCCGTGACAATCCCTAACGGTAGACAACCAAACATAGAACCTGGTCTACAAGATCAAACTAACATTGCATTAAACCTATTTAACACCATCTTACAAACTGCAACAAATAGGAGTGAGTTAGAAAGATAATGGGCTGCAATCAAACGTGATATAAGCATCCAGGAACAGTGGGAAGCAAGACAGAGACAGTTGAGAAAATTTATCTGATCTAGCCTTTCTTTGTTTCTTTATTTTAAAAGTTTTATCATAAAAATCTTTAGTCGGATGCCTTGATGGTGTGTTTTATAGCCTTAAAACACAAACTCAGGAACAACATCTTTTTGGCACCGTTGCCGGGGATCGAAGTAACGAATTATTTCCCTGGAAAAAAACGACATTGACAAATTTTTGTTTTTGATAGTGAACAAGAACAGAGAACCTTATAAGGCTAAAATTATCTTTCACTTGGCGACTCCACATTTTCTAAACTGGCTAGTAGCCATAAAAACACTAGAAAAAACCCGGATATCAAACATACATCGCCAGTCTCGGATCCAGAGAAAATCTTAAAATCAAGAAAATCGTTTAAACAAACCCTTTTATTAAATTACACTGCAGATCAGTCTGATTTTACAAAATCAAATTCTTTTGAAACTTTAGAACGATCACTTTCGCTTCCACCTTCTTTTGACATATTTTATTTTCCCGAAGTTTCATCTCCTGTCTTCCTAAAATCTCCCCCACACATTGTCTCAACTTCAGTTCCAAATCCAACCATGGCAGGACTAAATGTTGGAGGAGGTGGCGGAGGTGGTGGAGGAGGAGGAAATCAAATACCAGTTCCTGTGATTTTTTCCAAAGTGGCTGCTAGGTATGCTCCCTTAGTTCTTCCTTCCCCACTTCATGATCTTCCTGAAAACTATATGAAGAGCCTCCCTAAATTCACAGGGGAGGGTGATCTAACCGCACAAGAACATATTAATTTTTTCGATCAATTTGCAGACATTCTGGGAATAGAACATGAAGATGTCTATTCCAGATTACTTGTTCAAACCTTTGAAGGACAAGTAAGAACTTGGTTTAGATCCTTACCGGCTGGGTCATTAACATCTTACGAAGAGCCGGAGAAGGCGTTCATCAGGCAATGGGGTGAGAGAAAATATCACCTCTACTACCTAACGAAATTCGGAGCCTTAGAAAAGAAAAATTCTGAATCAGTATTGGAATTTACACAAAGATTTAATAAACTGTATAACAAAATTCCAGCTGAAGTTAATCCTTCACAACCTTAAGCAAAAGTAACTTATGCTGGTGCTTTCGATCCTGACTTTGCTTTATTGTTGAGGGAGAGACGGTCTTTAGATCTTCCTAAGATGCAAGATGATGCTGTAGAAATTGAATCTAATATGATGGCATCTGGAAAGCTTAAAGCAAAGACAGAAAATGTTAATAAAGAAAATAAAAAATTTAAAGAACAGGGTGGACCTTCAGGGTCAGGGAAATCTACTGGAGACAAAATCGATGAGATGGCTAGGGTCATCCAACAACTCTCCAATAAAATTTCTAAAATGGAATTGGAAAAACCTAGAAGGGATAATTTTCCCAGAAAAGATTTCTGAAAAAATCCTGAGCCACAAGGACCACATAAAACGATAAAAAATGAAGATCAGAAAGTTCAAGCACCTTTTAAAACTGAAGATTATATTGCAGAAGAAGATTTTGGTGAATTTGAACAGTTGGACGAAGACATTGATTGTCTTGGTGATGATAACATGTATCCTTATGTGTCCAGACAAGATTATGAGGCATCGTTGACGAAGGAAAGTAAATAAGAAGATACAGTTAGTAACAATGCAATTGATGATCATGCATATCAAAGTGTTGTAGATGACATCATCGTTGACTTGCAGGGAAGATATAATCTAAGGTCGAGAAATAAAAATCTTCCTAATATCCAAGCGAAAAAGGTTTTTATTAGAAATGATACTAATGAGAAAAATCCTAAAGTTGCAGACAAACAGTCTGCAAACATAAATATAACAGATAAACCTGTATAGTTAGAGTCAGTAGGAACTAACCCTGTAAATATTCAAACCCGTGTAAAAGAAAATAAGGTTACACCACAATGAAAAAATGAGAAAAAAGTTATGGAAGCCCCGCATATTGAGAACGACAAGGCCGTAGGAAACTTTAACTTAGAAAATGAAATAAGCAATATTAAAATTCCTATCCCCCTTGTTCAATTAGCCAAAAATCCGATATACCGGAAACAAATAGCTAAAATGATTAATTTTTCTAAATAGGAAAGTCAAGCGGACACAATCAATTTAGAAGACGATAGACCTATCATATCCTTTGGTCCGCATGTAGAAGGTCCCAAAGATACTGTAGCTCCCTTTTATATCACACTCACTATTTTTGATCACCTTTTACACAATTGTATGCTAGATTCAGGAGCTTCACATAATGTCATGCCCAAAGCAATAATGGATAAAATTGGTCTTGAAGTCACTAGACCATATGGTGATTTGTACTCTTTTGATTCTAGGAGGGTTAAATGTATAGGGATGATCAAAGACTTAGTGGTTAACTTAGCTCAAATACCCTCTAAAATCATTCTTATGGACATGGTAGTTGCAGATATTCCACCAAAGTATGGAATGCTGCTATCTAGATCTTGGGGTGCTAAACTTGGAGGATCCATCCAGTTAGATATGACGTACGCGACGATCCCTGTTTTTGGAGGACAATTCACTCGTCTATACAGGGAAACTCGAATGGCATTCACTGTGAGTGACCCTAAAAACCCTACCAATCACCCAGTGTATATAGCAGACCAAGATTTAGGAAACTGTATTTTATCGCTAGATGATGATTTTGAGATAGATATAGATGACAAAGATACAGAAGAAAAAGTTCAAAAAAATG
>JZKD02S1791051.1:145864-156940 GCA_000966675.3 Picea glauca | reverse complement strand
GACATAGAGTGATCCGACGGTTCATACTCTCCTCGATCTTAACGACCATTGATCTGTGGCTTAACACCCGATTGGTCCATGATCTCTATTTAAGGAGCATGGAGGGTCATTTGCCAATGATTGATTGTCAAAAACTCTCTTGTAAAATCTCTTTGTAATCTTTTTCTTTGCATTAATAAACTGCTCCAAGTGGCCGCATTAGTTGGGGTCATGGATGTTTCCCCATAGGGGTTTTACCACATGAAAACATTGGTGTGTTGATCTTTGATCTAGTTATGTGAGTGGTTACTGAAGGTGTTTGTCCTCTGTTGGAATACCTGTGTTGTCGAACATATTGTTCAAGCACTCTTTAATCTATATTATAGAAAGGATCTTTGTTATGTGGATATTCTTCTCTTTGCTTACCTTCTATTCTTCTATCCACATTTGCATAAGCTTTTCATCTAGTAGGCAACCTGATTTCCTATGATCTACAGAATGTTATGACTCGATGCCCAATGGAATGTATTTTCAGCAGTGTGATGTCCTCCCTTTTACTCTTTTCTTGTTGTTCCACCTATTCAAACTATTTTAATCCATTTACATGCCTATTTTACCAAGCTTTCTGTTAATTGCAGTCTGGGAGTGAATCTTGGAGTGATAACAAAACCCTCTGACATACATCGCATTTATGGAAGTACTCTTTTGATTCTATGTGAATGGTTGGCCACCATAGTACTGCGTGCAATACCTTCTATGTGGTATCTTTTCTTGCATAATGTCCTCCTGTTATTCCCTCATGGGATTCTACTAAAATCCTTAGTCTTTCATGTTCTAGTACACATATTCTCAAGATGATTTTGTGCCCATTTTGTATAAGTGTCATGCAATCAATTAGTAGTCGACTACTCGAACAACCAAATTCTTCCTCTGCGTGGTGTTAAATTCCTGTGGTGTAGTCCCTGTACTTAAGTACTGGATGATGTCTATGAAATATGCATCGACAATATGGACTAAAAATAACCATGCATCCAAAAAGTTGTCCTTTAAATTTGTAGGTTCCTCCTCGTTCGTGACCCTTGATAGGTGATTAGGTCCTGCGTTCATCTTCCTTATCTTGACTATTACTTCAAAGTCGAATTCTTGAAACAACAATATCCATCTGCAAATTCTCCTCCCCAACACTGACTTGTTGACTAGGTATTTGAGCGTTGAATGATTTGTGAAAATCTTGAAATGTTTCCTCAGTTAGTAATGTATGAACTTCTGAATCACGTAGACCATAGCTAGGCCTTCCCTCTCTCTATTGTTGTAGTTTTGTTCCAATTCTGAAATTTTTTTGCTAGAAAATGCTATAGGATGATACAATTCTCCTATTCTCGGCTACGTCAGAATAGTTCCAAGTGCTATGGCCGATGCGTCTACATGTACATAGAATGTCTTCTCCTAGTCTAGGAATACTAGTATTGGCGCGGTTACCATATTTTCTTTCAATATATCTAGACCGTGCTGAAAATCCTCATTCCACTGGAACTTTGCGTCTTTCTTTAACAGTTTATCCATTGGCGCAGTGATCTGTGCGTATCCTTTGATGGATTTTCTATAGTATCCTGTGTGTCCCAATGTCGCTCTTAGTTGACAAACTATTTTTGGTGGTGGCAGGTTAGTGATTACTGCGATCATGGAAGGATCTACTAGTAAACCTTTCTTGCATACTCTATGGCCCAATAGTATCCAAAATGATGTTCCGAATGTGCACTTCTTGATATTTAATGACATCTGGCATTGCTTGCATCTTTCTAACATCAGTCGCAATAAGTCTACATGGTCTTTCAACAAGATGTACACTGTCCAATCATCCAAATATACCTCTAGAAATTGGTGGATGAATTCTTTAAATGCAGTTATGACTACTCTGGAAAATATTGTCGGTTCATTATTCAATCCAAACAACATGACCATGTACTGGTAGGATCCCCATTCTGTAAAAAAAGTGGTCTTGTATCTGTCTTCCAGTGCTATCTTGATCTGATGGTATCCTGAAAATCCATCGGTGAATGAATAAAATTATTGTCCTCCTATGTTCTCCAACACCTCATCTATGAATGGTGTAGGGAACACGTCATGTAGGCACATGCCATTCAACTTCCTCAAGTCGACGCATATTTTTATCCCACCTTGTTTTTGATCTTGAACTACCATCGGGCTTATCCATTCTGATTCTTCCACAATTTCTATGATTCTAGCTTCGAGCATCCTATCGATCTCAACTTTGACTTTTTGCTTATATATCGGATTTAGTCTATATGGTTGTTTTTTGATTGGTCTTGCTTAAGATCTGAGTGGTATCTTCATTTCTCCTAGCTCTCCCGCTATTCCATTCATTTCTGTAAATGTTGTGGGGAACAGGTCGATGTACTCGCGCAGTAACTTTGTTATTCTTTCCACTGTTTTCTCATCCCAGTAGTCCCCAATGTTGGCCATTTTGGGATTCTCAACTGTCCCAATGTTGACTTTATTTACCCTGATCGACGCAACAATTACTTACGATTCTAGAGGAAGACCTTTCACTTCTATTTTTCCTTCAGCTTCATCAATCTGAATATCGCATAGACATCTTCATCTGGTACTTCTTCCTACACATGGTAGAATGACAACAATTCTTTTACTGTCTGTCTATTATGCTATTATTCCTCTGTTATGATTTTGACTTCTGGTTCCTTAATGAATATCACCCCTCTTATTTTCTTAAGTGCTACATCTATGTTGGGGTTCTCATGTTCAAATGATAAAGTGATTGTAAAATTATGTTGGAGTACGGGCTAGCTCATAGTTCCTTTACGTAGTTCTTGGTCTGTATACCAATCTGCTAGGATACCCTCTAAGGTGTGTACAAAATGATGAGGCCATTCCTTTAGGGGTGTCATTTTCCATAGTGCTATGCACTTCTCCAAGTGTTCTGTTGGTGTCCCCTGTCCATCATACTTCTGTTGCTGGTTACTTGTATGTTCAACACCAAACCTTATGCACAGTAACCACTGACATTGGTACCAGTCCGTGATTGTTTCCTTTTGTGCGCCCCACCATCTTGCGGGTGTGGCCTTCAGTGATATATCTAGTGCTAAGAGTCTCTGATTTTCTAACACTTCATATTCTTAACATGTCAAGAATGCTTCTAGATCATTTACCCCAAGGAAACTGGGTGGTTCCCTTATATCCGTACCTACCCATCTTACCGCGTGGTCTATTCTTATGGAAACTTTGTGTAGCCTTGTTGCCAGTTCTCTAAACCCGTATCTGAGTTTGATGCACATGAAGTAATTCTCCGCCAACTGAGTATCCCATATGCAGTTGGGTTTATGTAATCCTCATCTCACACATTTTTTCTATACAATTGGTTAATTTCCTCCAAGTCCAAGCGAGTAGGCTCTATGAACCTTTACCCTTCAGATGGGTCTAATGGTGCAATGAACCTATATTCTCCTGACTCAAAGGTAATTTTTCATGTATTTAAGTTGATTATGGCCTGGTTATCAAATGCCCAATCCAAGCCAAACAATGTTGGGTAAGGTGTTGTGTCATCTACTATCTCTATTACTTCAAAGTCAACTTTAGTGTGCATTTCATCCAGGTCTATTGTTACTCCTTTTAGTCTCCCAATTGGTAGAACTCTGTGCTTATTTTCCAATTTCAGCTGAACAAATGAATATTGTAATGTGGGATATCTCATACATTTCCATGTCTTCTTGGGTAATACATTGACTTCAGATCCTAGATCTAGTATTATATCTCCCATGTTGAAATCTCCAATGTTTGGATTCAACTTGAACTCCCTACTTGTTCTTCTCTTTGTATGTAGGTGATTTACTATTTGTTTTTCTATCTTTCCTTCTCATTCCATCTTTGTATGTAGGTGAGTCTGATGCACTTGAAGTAATGCTCCACCAACTGAGTATCCCATCTATAGTTGGGTTTATGTAATCCTCATCTCGCACGAGTTTTCTATACAATTGGTTAATTTCCTCTAAGTCCAAGAAAGTAGGCTCTACAAACCTTTCCCCTTTGGATGGGTCTAATGGTGCAACGAACCTATATTCTCCGGAATCGAAGGTCATTTTTCATGTCTTTAAGTTGATTATGGCCTGGTTATCAAATGCCTAATCCAAGCCGAGAAATGTTGGGTAAGGTGTTGTGTCATATACTATCTCTATTATTTCGAAGTCAACTTTAGTGCACATTCCATTCAAGTCTATTATTACTCCTTTTAGTCTCCCAATTGGTACAATTTTGTGATGATTTTCCAATTTTAGCTGAACGAATAACTATCCTAATGTGGGATCTCCCATACATTTCCATGTCTTCTTGGGTAATACATTGACTTCGGATCCTAGATCCAATATTATATCTCCCATGTTGAAATCTCCAATGTTGGGATTCAACCTGAACTCCCTACTTGTTCTTCTCTTTGTATGTTTTTTGTTATAGCTTTCCTTCTGTCTCGATGCTACATTTTTCTAACATATTTTGTAATAATTTGATAGAGGATGGATCATTGAGTAATTTTATACATGATTGAAAAAAGTATTTGATTGTACTTACTTGTCCCAGGGGAAGCATTTATATGGTATGATGCAACGATGATGACATCTCGTACTCTAGTACTTCCTTACTATGATGTGTAGTTGAGGTCGACACAATGTCAGACTTAAAAAATTCTTGTCTGCCTTTCTTAAATATCTCCTTCTCGTTCTGCACGTCGAACTGCTTCCTTGGCTCGAAATTCTTCTTCACCCATTGGTGTTGTACTGGATCTTATCATCCTACGTCATTTCCTATTTTAGCTCCTCCGCATGTAACTATGTTGATATTTATTCCTTCATCCCTCGCTTCTACTAAAATCCATTGAAAATTGTGATTGTTCTGATTCCTCTTTTCCTGAATCTTCCCTAATAACGTAGGACATTCCTCCATGTCATGATCCGATGCACAAAAATACATACAATTCACTGGTGGAGGTGGACATTCTCTTGCATAATGTCATGGTTGTTGACAGATGTGACATACCATTGGTCCTCTACCTCTTCCAAAGCCTCCTCTTTCTCTCCCTCCACCTCTGTAGCTAGCTCGATCCACTCGCAGTGCGTTATACTGAGGTGCCTAGTTATATTGCGCAGTATTGTAATGGAGTCATGTTGTGTTTTACTTTGGCTAAATTGTGTTATATGGTTGCTGCACAGTATTATACTGTTGCTGCTTAGTGTTGTATGGGGTTAGTACTTGTTTAAACTAAGGTGCATCTTGTTCGTCTTAAGGTTTTAAGATATTATTAGGTTTATTTTGAATTCACTAGATAACTATAGCATAGATAGGATCACTGAGAAATACACAATCACAAGAGACACATCATTTATCCTAGAAAATCCTCATGGGGGAGAAAACCCAACAAAAACTTCCTTAATATAGATAACCAATACAATTCCAAGAGAATAAACTAAACAATACAAAAATTCCTCTCCCAAGAATGTGCCTCTCTCTCTCTCTCTTGCTTCTTCTCCAATTGTAGCTCCAAAATTGCGCTCTGATGAACAAGTGAGTGAATGAACAAATGAGGCGCTGACCTCTCTTATTTATACAATCCGGCAGGCGTTGAACTGGGGTTTCATTTCATTGGCAGGGCCAACTTCTCATTCTAGGTGGTTATAACCACTTTAATATATTATGGGTGGTTATAACCACTTTCATATACTTTGGGGCTGAATTTTCATTTATCCCATTACAATTAGGGTTTAACCAATCCGCAAAAGGGGATTTGGTCATTTACAATACCCGACATGATCAATCCACAAAAGGGGATTGATCTAATGAATAATACATCAATAATAAATAAAATACTCTTTGCAGTTACAATATTTCAACACCCCCCCTTAAAAATAAGGGTATTCTACAACAACAGCAGGTGAGAGATAAGGAAACATCATCAACAACATCTTGGAACATTGACTAGCATATCTATAAATCATCAGAAGTTTTTCTCATCATCAATATCATCATTCACAACAAGGAGCTGGAATGACATCATCATCCTCATCAGCATGAGGCTAAAGTAACATCATCATCATCTTCAGCGTGAGGCTAAAGTAACATCATCATCTTTGGTATGAATGATGAAATAACATCATCATCATCATAATCATCTTCAACAAGGAGATGAAGTGGCATCATCATCATCATCTTTAGCAAGAAGCTAAAGTGGCATCATCATCATCATCATCATATTCAACAAGAAGTTGAAGTGGCATCATCATCATCAACTTCAACAAGAATCTGAAGTGGCATCATCATCATCATCTTCAGCAAGAAGCTGAAGTGGCATCATCATCATCAACTTCAACAAGAAGATGAAGTGGCATCATCATCATCAACTGCATCAACATGGATTAGTATAAAACTAATACATCATCATCATCATCAATAACAACACAAGGCAGATAGAACATCGAAAACAACAATATCACATCACAAAGGCTGGAGAATCATCAACAACAACAACATATCAGCATGAAGGCTGGAGCATCATCAACATCAACACTAGGCTGAGAGTCTTCAACACGAGGCTGACATCACAAAACGAAGTTGGCTGCAAAATATCATCAACACGAAGCTGACATCAAAGCACGAGGATGACACATCATCATAGCACGAGGATGGAACATCATCACAACATGAGGCTGACACATCATCACATCATGAGGATGGCATGTCATCATCATGAGGTTGGCATCACAACAATTAAGCTGACACATCATCACAGTAATTAAGTTGGTACATCATCACAACAATTAAGTTGGCACATCATCACAATAATTAAGATGGTACATCATCACAACAATTAAGCTGGCACATCATCACAACAATTAAGCTGGCATCATAGCACTAGGATGGCACATCAACACAACAATTAAGTTGGCATCACAACACTAGGCTGACATGACCATTTTGTGGTACTCTGATAGTCCCTAAGGAGCTTCCCATAAATCATAATATTCCCTGGAATATAAAATCCTAACGGAGCTACCACGTGGTACTCTGACAAACCATCCTTACTGGACCTCTAGGATCGTCCCAAGAATCATAAGATTCCCTAGGATTATAAGAATCCTAACGGAGCTACCACTATTGATCAAGATACCATAGTATCATCAACACTACTCCCCATTTCGAGGGAGGTCCTTTCAGACTATACCAAGCTTATCTCAAAAGTGCTCAAACTTTACATGAGATAGAGGCTTGGTCAACACATCAACAACTTGTTCATCCATGCTAACATATTGGATATTTATGGCTCCTCTCTGCAACATATCACAGATGAAGAGATACTGGATCTCTATGTGCTTCGACTCATCATGGAATGCAAGGTTCTCCATCAATTTTATACAACTCTAGTTATCACATAGAATCATGGTGGCTTCCATCTCCAGATCAAATAGATCTGTCAACAACACCTAAAGCCATATGACTTCACAATTGGTGAAACATGAAACAATGTATTCTTCTTTTGTCGTTCTCAGAGAAATGATGAATTGGTCCCTACTCTGCCATGAAGTCATGGCTGACCTCAGACTAAAACAATATCTTGAATTCCTCTTTTTATCAGAAGCACTTCCAGCTCAATATGAATCAATGTAACCACTAAGTCTGAAGTCATGATCTCTAGTATAATAGAGACCAAAATCCAACATACCCTTAAGGTATCTCATCATATGTTTTTCAAAAACAATGTGAACATGTCTGGGTTCTACCGGATACTGACTCAAGGAAATATATATATATATAGCCTAGTATTCGTCAGATACATCACTGAACCAATAATTTGTCTGTTTAGGGTAGCATCAACCAATTCTGATGAGTTATCTACCAGGATATTCAACTTCGTTTCCATGGGTGTGTTCATGGATTTACATTTCAACATGTCAAACCTCTTCATTTTAACTGCATACTTCCCTTGGTTAAGGAAGATCTTCTCTGTGATCTTCCAAAGTTCAAGACCTAAGAGATAATGCATTTATATCTTCCATCAAACTCTATAGCAAGCTTCCTTTGTAATCTGTGATGATATTTTCTTTATCTTGTCAATAATACATCACCGACATATAGTAGTAACATCACTGTATCATCATTCATAACCTTGAGATAAAGTTTAGAATCAACTTTACTCTTTTGTAACTCCCAATCTCTTCAGGAAACTGTAAATCAAGCTCTAGGAGCTTGCTTCAATACGTATAGAGCTTCCTTCAAACTGCAGACCCGAGTCTTTCTATCTTCAATCTTCAAACCAAATTTTCAAGTTACATTGTACCAATCTGATACACTTTCTCAGCTGCAACTCAATCTGCACAAACATGTGCTAGCTCCATGTGCTTTTTGCAAGGCACTATCTGTCTCACTGTCTGGGAGTATGTCCTCTACTCTCTCTGCAACTTTTCCTTCTAGAATCTGGGACTCTGCACCTACAACTTCTTTGAGGCTGAGAATGACTGCTTCATTCTCACTGTGTCTTCTAAAATCTGAGAGTAACTCCTCTTATTATATCATGGCAACAATTTCATCTAAAACTGAGAGTGGCTCAATAACTGATACTGAAGCTAGATCTTCTTCTTTCATGGAGGTAACTTTATCTTTCATTGTAGTCATGTCTCCATGACCCAACTAATGTACTGCACCGACTGCTACTCAATTTTGAATATGGGGATTGTTCCCCCTACATCCCATACTATATATGAATCATGGTTGTTATGGATGTCTTCATAAATACTGGAACCATTTCTTCAATAAATGGAGTAAGTGTCTTGTCATAGTATTCTCCCTCTTGTTGGGATAATCCTCTGGAAACACATCATGCTTTGTACATCTGCAACATGTTTGATCTGTATAGATCAATCTTGGAAGTCAATACTGACTTCTCTTCTAGTCTCACGAAAGAATCCATATCCTAGTCTTTTTGACTGGCTTCCTTCTTTGTTACTGAAACAAGGGAATATTCCCAGGGGATTTCATATCTCCTAGAAGTTTTTGAAGCTACAATCTAGTCTTCTTACGACATATGTCTCTTCATCTGATCCTTTCTGAGATCAGAATTATTATTGATTTCTTCTGAGTCTACACAAACTTCATCATCTCTTACATGGTATACTTGGTGTTTAATACCAAGTCTAAGTATGAAAGACTAATTCTGGATTCAAACGAGTTATGTTTCCCATCAAGGTGTCTTTATTAACCTTTGAACAATTTTGTTGTGAGATATTGTTATAATGTTCGGTCATCTTTGTAGCCTTCTTCTCCTTACAATTAATCTTCATATGAGATACTTTGAATCTCAAAAGATAGCTTCTTCTTCATCTTCTTTGGTACATGAGTGTATATGGTCATGTACATAGTCTTCTTCATGTCTCATATAATATGTTGCCTTCAACAACATTCACTATAGATTCCTCAGGGTTATCACTTGTGACCTGAAACAAGGTCAACAAAACAACAAGCGAGAATAATATTCTTTTGATAATAGTAGATAAAATAATAGCATGAATAATCATCATAGTAGCTCCTTTAGAGCTATCACTTGTGACTAGTCTGAAACACGGATCAAAAGTAAGGAATACAATATGAAATGATATCAACACTCTTCTAGTGTTGCGATCACACATTCATCCAAGGTAACCTCAAATCAACACAAGAAGTTTCTCCTAGAGGAGATGTTAGTTGGATCTATTACATTAAGAATTTACCTCAATATGCTTACATGCTACCAAGTATAATACTTTTCAAAGACTCCTACCTCAGCTATAGTATTTACTTGTAAAGGGGTAGTTATCAACTTTTTCATGTGCAACTTTGAATCTTATCAACTTAATCAATCAAACCTGGAACCTGTAGTCTTGTCCTCAAGATTGAGTCTGTGTTTCTTTTCTTCCAGGTCTCCTTCACTCAAGATGAGAAGTGATTTATTCAACCTGTCTTTTGTACTAGGACAATATGCTATCTTGACAGAAGGTTGGGTTCGAGAAAAAACTCTATGATCTCAACTTTAATCCATATAATACCTTGACTTTAATTTTGACCAAAGGTTAGTATGATGGTCATAGCCACAACATGCAACACTGCTAAAAATAATGTCATAACAAATAGATGCATATCATAATGATCACACCTAGGTTTCATTATTCCTCTGAATGTGTTGGATCTTGAGATCCTTATGGATCCATGGCAAGAGATCCCTTCTCCTTCAAATACCCTCTAAATATTAACCGTTTAAACATGTGTGAGTACATACCTCTGACGACATTTGTAGGTAGTGGCACCATCTGGTAGAAGTGGTAATGATCACCAACTCTTAAAAAATTCAAGGGTGACTGCAATTGGTACTACGGATGATACTTCAACTAATACTACAAGTACAATTGATACTGCAACTGGTTCTGAGAGTGCAACTGCAACTGCAACTTAGGGTTTTATGAGGAAACCATAATTTTTCAAACTTCAAATTTTGAAATTCTGATCCAGGGGATAGATGCACTGAGCTGAGGTGAGTAAGATGGTGCAGTGAGATTTATGAAAATCCAAAATTCCACCACTCAAACTTGATCACTGGATTTCTGGACTGGTGCTTTTGGTTTTCTGGTACTTCTAGTTTTTTGGTACTTTTGGTACTCTGGTACTTCTGGTTTTCTGGTACTTCTGATACTTTGTGAAAACTAGGGTTTCACTTCCTGGGATATATACCCACTGAAAAGGTGCGATGAAGGTTCCAAAGAGTTCCTTGGTCTAGGGCACACTTTTCTAGATGGTTTTGAGGTTGAAAATATTCTTCAATAAAAATCCCTAATTTTCATGTACGACAACTGTGACATTTTCTTCTTATTCTTGTGAAAGATGCTTTCTTGATCTTAGCTTTGATATCATGTTAAGGTTTTAAGATATTATTAGGATTCTTTTCAATTCACTAGATAACCATAGCATAGATAGGATCACTGAGAAATACACAATCACAAGAGACACATCATTTATCCTGAGAAACCCTCATGGGGGAGAAAACCCAACAAA
>JZKD02S1791051.1:74524-122625 GCA_000966675.3 Picea glauca | reverse complement strand
AGGGATATGAGTTGGCCTGATGCCAGGTAAGCATGTGTGGTGCAATTTAGGGTTATAACAGATGCCCCCTAATGTGTGAGTTCAGAAGAGCATCTGATGGCCGAAATACATTACCGATCTTTTACCAATTTGTACTGATATGCTGAATGAGTGAACCCAAGAATCAGGAATCAGGAGTTGTCGTCTGCAAAATAAAAAATGTCTCACCGAGGCGGGCATACCCATGCTCGGGATAAAATAGAACCATGGCTACCAATCAAATATATTGTAGATCCATGTCAAACAACTATGAAGAGTAGCCGCGAACAATACACAGTGGAGCTACATCTCGAAATCAGAAAGATATACATATAAAGTATCCATCTCCCAGAAGCTGATTCGGCCTGATGGCTGTACTTCAGAGCTCGAGCAACAACTTCAAAATATTCTAAAACTTGGGTAGGAGTGTAATATGAGTGTACGACTGCACTACCCAGAGGTCTTCGATGGCTCGTCGGTTATGGACTTGATAATCTTGATGATCAGACTGAAGGCTTCAGTGATTTTGAACAAAGACTTGATTGGACATTCAATATGGCCGGGTATGCGGAAAAGAGACATATTGTAGATGGGATGACTCAGGCTTAGTGACAAACTTCCCTTGGACAATAGCACGACAAGTGATAAGACTCAGGTAGCATATCTGTTAATCATAAGTCTACGAAGAAGGAGGCAATGCAAACTCTCCATATGTTTGGAAGAGTAACCAAACGGTGGAGGACACAACTCTATATAGCAAGCAAAGCTTCATAAGGTCATACTACATCCCATAGTCTGATGAATCAAACAGACAGATGTGATTTATCCAAGGGCGGCTCATGATTCTACCAATAAATAAAATACTTTTCCCATCCTCTTTTTGGGGTATATATTTTTTTTTTTTGTTCTTTTTGATGATTTTGAAAAAAGAATACAGGAATATTACGTTACAATGGAGGAACGAGTACAACAAACATACAAGCTCAAGGCACAAGGACAAGAATGATGTTCTAGGGAAATGATACTAGGGAGAAATCCTCCAGTGGCCAAAGGTGTTAAGACACAAAGACAAACTGTTACTAGGCTGATGGGTAAAGGATGCAAATGCGGTTGATAGAACACACAATGGTAACATCCTTCGATGTAAGTTTAACGAGCCCAACGAAGGGAAGCTTGGTGATTTTTCATATTTAGAGAGTCTGAAAAAACATAAAAGGAAACTCTAGTGGGGTATCTTTTTCGACAATAGTCTAGTCGGTTCGAAAAAGGGATAAATTAGCACCGATTAGACGTCAATTCAGAACCATTTTAATGAGTGTGAAAAGGACAAGATCACTCGGCTATTTTTTCACTTTTAAGGAGTCTAAAAAAAGATTAACTATGGACTCCGTCAGGAATGTTCTTCTGGACCATTTCAACGAGTGTGAAAGAATAAGGTCACTTGACAATCTTTTCAATTTTAAGGAGTCTGAAAAGAGCTTAACTATGGACTCCGTGGGGGTTTCTTTTTCGTAAATTTAGTCCCTCAGGCCCGAAAAAGGAATAAAATTATACCTGAGGATAATCTTCTAAAGAATGGGAATTCAATAGAGTATTCCTTTGTTCGTACAATTGACCGTCCGAACCGAAAAAGGGGTAAACTACCGCCGGACAGACGTGACTTCAAATTTCAGTTTAACGAGCATGAAAGGTCACAAGATCACTCAGCAATCTTTTCATATTTAAAGGGTCTGAAAAGGGCTTAAAAGGAGACCCATTTAAGGAACGTTCTTCTGGACCAGTTTAACGAGTGTGAAGAAACAAGGTCACACGACAATCTTTTCATCTTTAAGGAGTCTGAAAAAGGCTTAAAGAAGACTCCATAATGGTTACTTTTCTTAGTTAATTCGGACGAGATCGAAAAGCATAAATGCAGTCTCACTGGATGTTGCTTTCGGATCTCAAAGCGAGCTTGAAAAACAACAAAGTTAGCTCATGATAGACTCTTTGTGGGTCGATGCCTGGCATATCCTCGGGGGAGCTATATGCTCCGAAGAAAACATTTTCTATGATGCCAGGGTGCCGGGAGATGTTAATAGGTATAGTTTCAGCGATAGTCGTCATATTGCCCTCAGCATAAATTTCCTGTGTAGCTAAGGGGTTAATGGGACATGGCTGATCTCCCTTCATGTTAATAGTGAATTCTCCTGCCTCAATTCGTCTTAACTCTGGGAGGAAATATGATCTGTGATGAAGATCCTCCCAAGGTTTGTCCAGACTAGTCATTGCCTCGATTACTGCTTCGTCAGAAGGAAATACTAAGTCTAACGAATCGGTATTGGCGAGAGAACCCTAATCCCAAATAGGCTCTAGAGGTGGATCCAACTCTTGTACGGGAGTTAGATCAGGAGTGGATGAAGCTTGCTGGACTAAAGAGTATGCTACTTCAGCGGCCGACAAGGGCATGGACATGCTAGAGTGCCCTGTCTCATCCATCGTGGCTGATGGGGAAGGAAGAATCCATGGATCCTGAAAGTAAGTCGTGCAAAACGACAAGACGTGAAAAATCTTAGCCTTGTGGTGAGTCGATATAAAATTGACATCGCCTTGAGGAGGTGGGTAATCGAAAGTACCCATCAAAGATGGGCACAAACCAACTCCTACTTTAACGACACCGGCTTGAGGATTATCAATCATGGGAACCGTGGATGCCCCCAAAGCTGGGTCAGGCCTAGAGAAGGACAATTGATCTATGGTCACTATCCGGCCTCCGTGTGGAAACAACAAGACTCGGAAAACTGTAGCAACCACAGCTTGCATAGAATAAGTCCAACTATGACCTAACAAGAGATTGTAGTCAAGGGGGGCATCGAATACCTCTACTTCGATGCACACGGTCTTCCCTCCTAACTGTACAGGGAAAGAAGGAATGATTCCATGTGGTAAGAAAGAATGATCGTCGAATGCAGTGAGGAGAGTAGGTGATGGAGACAACTCAGGATGACCAATGACTTTCCAGCATGCTAACGACATAACGCAAGTCAAAGCGCCCTCGGCGACCACCGTGTGGAAGATATTCCATGTAAAAGTTTTCGTGGGATGAGCCACTACTATCTGAAATGCGACGTGGTAAGGCAGACAAGGTTTCAAGTCAGTCGTATCTAACATGATTGTACCCGGGTTACAAGTCTCGGTAGAGCCTAAAGGAGTCAACAAGGATTTCCTCTGAGTAGGGAAACTTTGGAGGACTTCCAAAGTGGACATAACACAAGGGGTTTGGGATAAATCTTCCACCACAGAGTAATTCTGGGCAGCCCTTGCATTTGGATTGTGAGAAACCTTCTTAAATGCACCCTTTGAAATGCGTGTCATTGTTTCACCCAACGTCTTCTCGATCTATAGAGGAAGAGATGGGATTTCGGCTTCTTTGCCCTTCTCAGAAGCACTTGGTTTACTATAGTCATGCGCTCTAGTCGTGATTAAAGCATCACCCCTAACCATATATACGTTCGCGGATGAGGAATTGTTTGGAGGAGGGCAGGTTTCCTGGCTGCCCCCTTCGGCACTTGTAGAGGCTTGAGTTAAATTTTGCCCATGCTGAAAGGGATTAGTCAACACAGCTTGTTGTTGCTATGTGACAAACTTCTGGGCCTCTGCAAGTCGAGGACATAGATGGGTCGGGTGGTCTTCCACACACAAGTTGCATGGATACCTCGCCTTCCACTTTTCCATGGTGCCCTCGCCAGCATTATCGGTGGGTTTTTTCTCCCCCTTACCCTTCTTGCGTTGTTTTTTCTTCCCTTCAGGCTATTGGGTGGCCTTTGGGTTAGTCGTCTGTACGGAGTGTACTTCTGATGTTTGGGTAGGAGGAGCAGCCAAAGTAGTAGTCTGGCTGGCCGTTGAGTGTTGGATAGATAACTGTAGCAATTGTTTTGTCAATTGCTCAGCGGGCTTGGTTTGTGCGGAACCAACAATACCATCGGCATGTGGTCCTGCTCTCTGTCTAGTTTTATTCAGTATTGATCGTGGATCATCCGGCATGATGTTGTATAATAAACCAGACTGAGAATAAATAAGCTCAAACTGTTGAGCCCTCATGATGGCATCTTCTTCGGAGAAAACTCCGGAAGTCGCGACGTCTTTGGATAATTGTGGGACTAAAGACTTAAGGAACCACTCTAGCAGGAATGCTGGTGGGACTGGTACTTTGATTAGACTCTTTTAGTGTCTCCACTCTCGGATATGATCCGAGATATGATCTGCTGTCGTCTATTCAAAATTGGCCAGCAATTTTGTGCCGGCGTCGTATCTCACAGGTAACTGGAAATGGTTGAGGAAGGCCATTGCCAGTTCGCCAAAAGAAGAATATCTTGAGCGATCAAGCTCGATGTACCATTTCGCGGAACTCTCGATGAGAGTGCGTTGAAACAATCGCAACTGGAAGGAGTCATCTTTCAGTGAGTTAGATGAACACCAAAGATGAAAAGTAGTCACGTGATCACCTGGATCTTCGTTAGGCTTGGCCTCGAACTTTGGAATGTTCGAAGGAAAATTCGTTGGCATAGGAGGCCAATGCAGATTGTGATAGATAGGATCATTTAACAACCTTGTCAAATATGGCAAGTGTAACGTCGCTAGGAATGGTAGTTTGGGTTGTTGTTGATAGCCTTGGAAAATGGGTCCTGGAGTTTGACTGGCACCAGGTTGCCAGGAAAAGTTTGGCTGCTGGCCCGGATTCTGGTAGAAACCATGGCCCTGAACAGCGTAAGGATTTTGCATCTAAGGAGACATCATTAGCTGATTCCCCATGAAGGACATAGGATGTTGGGCATTCATCGTGTTTGACGGACTTTGGGAAGGATTACCCCATGCCGGTTCTGATGGGAGAGGCATAGAAGTCTGTCCGGGGTTCCATTGACTGTGGAAAGAATTACCCCAGAACGACATTCCAGAGGAAGGAACGGATCCTTGTCCTGAGTTCCAAGGTTCTGGTATATGTGCCCCTGGCGCAGGAATAGTAACCTACGCCGGTGTAGACTGTCCAAAAATGGGTGTGCCCCCAGATGGGAAAGTAGTGGATGCGAAAGTGTTGTTACCAAAGGTCCCGTTCCAAACAAACGGTGACGAACCTATCGACAAAGTTTGCGCAGGTGTTCCTTGACTCCCGGCTCCAAATGAACCTATGTGTGTAGGCTTCCCGACGAACTGTTGAGGCAGACCACCAAGCGAAGGGGACGAAGGAGAGATATGATCTCCAGTGTAAGGAAACGCATTGAAAGGGACAGGAATGCCCCGAAGTTGACCTTGCAGAGGAGCGTTAGAGCTCCCTGCCCCCAGACCCAAAGTTTGTAAAGTGGAGTAATTGAGTGCAGGACTGGTACCCGAACTAGGCATACCATATGAAAACGGAGGGCCTGTCACACTAGGTGGGAAGGGAGGTGTGGCCGCCGCGATAGAGGGGAACGGTCCACTGTGCGACGTAGTTGCGATCGAGACCGTAGTGGCTCTGACCGTCGACGGCAAGTTAGGAGATGCTTCTCCTGTGGTAGCAACGGTGGTTGGAATGGAAGAATTCCTAGAAGAAGTAACAGTGTTTGTTGCCATAGCTATGTGAGGCACTGACAGGCTTTCGTAAAATTGAATTGGCACAATCACTTGCGACCAAGTATCAGTGGTTGAGGTTTCAACTGAGCCAAGATTGGTGATTGATTCCTCCGGGAGTTGTTCGGGCTCAATGGTTTGTAACCCAGTTGTTTCGAAAGACCCTTGTTGGTCTAGCTTCCGCCTTAATGGTGGCGGGGGTGGCTCCAGTATCACTGGCGGCAGGCCCAGAAGCCTTCGTGACAGGCGAAGCTCTAAATCCTCCACTATGTGAGAAGATCCACGACACACTAAGGTATCCTACACGTTCAAACAGTAACACACACTAGAAAGAAAGCCCCTATGAGATAAGACAAGAAAACACTAACTATTTTGAAGAACAGTTACAACAACCAACACTAGAGCAACTTATCGGTGCAAGTGCAACTTGAAAATGAAAGCACCCTCTGGGAATACTCTGCAAAGCGTGGCATGATGTCTGTCCTAGGTACCGCGGTATACCCCCGCAGTCACCCGTGTATGTCCCTAGAAAAGATTGGGAACTAGTTTGCCAACACGCGAACAATCACCATGCGGGTACAATCGATAGTCGAGTAGACCACAATGAGCAGGGTATCAATCCCCAAACCTGTCAAGGGTATCAAGAGAAAATGGTCTGGAAGACAACTGAGGATCCCGAATGGATTCGAGACCCATGAAGCCCTCTGGCAAATGCAAACGACGAAATCCCTTAACAAATCCTCAATATGTGTTCTCCACTACGCTCGGTCCGGCTTTGGAGGGGTTATCTCTGCTACCTTTCCTTACGCGACCTCGTGTTTAGCCCCTGTGTTAGAGGTGGGTCCCGGATAACTTCCATGTAATTGGAATTCTACACTCCCTATCACAGACTCCAATGTTGGGTTTTGAGTGGCCTTGGAGAGTTTTCTCTCCAACCTATTCCAAGGCCCTAGTCCTGAGCTAGTTTGTGAACCCTACAAATAAAAAGACTAATAGATTTTAAATTAGCGTTGCTTTTATTGGCTTTTTTACGTCATAGGGTATGAAGGTGAAACTGATGATGTGTAAAGACTCAAATAAAAATGAATAAGAAATGCTTGGAAACAAAAACTTTTACAAAAAATTCAAAAACCAACAACTTTTCACCAAGAAAGGTTTCTTTTCTTTTCAACTTTTCTAATATTTCATGCAGCAAATGTAAAGGAATTTCTCTCAATCTGCGAGCTACTTATGCTCTAAATGCACTGTAAAAACTTATGAACAAAAAGACTTCTTCCTAGATATTGATGCAACAACACAACCTTCAAATAAAGAAGCAAATGAAAAAAAAATGATTTTTTTATTTTATTAAAGTGCTAAATGAAGCCACAAAGGGAAAATGCCGACAAGCACAAAACCAAGAAAACAAAATAAAATTATGGCTTAAAGCGCAGATCGCAAAGAACCAAAGAAAAGATGCCCAATGACAATCAAGAAAGCACCGACTCTTACACTTGTCTAAAAACCATAAAACAAAATCTTTCTTTTTTATCTTTTCTATCAACTAAGAAAACATAGGCTAACGGTAAGAGGCCCTAACCTACTGATTGTGCTACCCTAAACTCACACACGTGAGAGCACTACTTCTCACCAAAAGAGGGGATGACTGCCCCACTTTGATTGAAAAGCAGCCTATCAAGCACACTCCTGTCACTAAAACAACACGCGGGCAAACGCGTGCTGCGCTAAAACAAGGCGTGGGTACCCACGGGCTGAACTTGTACAGGCCGCGGGTATGTACAAAATCTAAGACAAAAGCAAACACAGGCAGCCCAGACCTAGAAGAGGCCTCTGGTATTGACAACCAAGGTCTCTTGAAGTCTTGGATGCTTCTTCTTTAACAGAAAATAAAAATAATTGCAAAAAATAACAAACGCAATAAAGTAGGCTGAGACAAGACTGTGAACCAGCAAGACGCAGACAGGATCCAAAAAGCCCCCTGAGAATGTAAAATTCTAACAGGGAAGAGGAGACTGCCTCTTAAGATCTCTGAGTCCTACATGCTACTAAAACCCCTACAGCAAGCGTTCAAACGTGGGTTGTAGAAGGTTAGGGCACAGGTTACAGGCGTGCAGGCCTTCTGCAGGCCACGTGTACCTCTGTGTGTCCCGATAATAAATGTCAAGCAACAGTCAAGGAAAAAATGGTATTAAGAACCAGGTTCCCTGCTAGCTCTAACCTAACAGAAAATACACAAACAGAAAATATAATCCTTCAAACTACCCAGAAACCTCAACTAAATCCGGAAGCCCTAAGAGTATCTTTCCCCAGCGGAGTCGCCAATTCTGTTGTTGGAAAATAATACCCTACAGACTAGCAATCTAGGGTTAAACTTGCATGCAGATCATGACCTTAAAGAAATCACTTTTAACCTATCACCCCAAAACTCAAACCCCTTTGTCACACACAAGCATGGAAAAGACCTACTAACCTTTTTACTGATGTTTGGTGTAGATCCTCCGTTGCACTTTGTCCGCTTGCTTGCGTTGCTCCTTCCAAAGACAATCCTGCAATCAAGACAAAACACTACGCATGCATGCTATTTTTCTACTTGAGGGTTAGAGATTAAGCATAAATTGAATGAAACATATATAACTCGTGCATTGGGACGGGAAAAGTATTGTTTTTTTAATCTCAAGATGAATCAACTTACAATAATGATAGAGACCGTCCACCGTTCCTCGATCCTGATCCTGGGCTCCTCCTCTTCTTTGTCCTCCAACTGCTTTGCTTGAATTCTCCTTAAGCTTGAGGAAAGGCTAAAGGGTTGGGACAAATGGATTCAGCAATTGGGCAGAGTTTCTTCGCTATCTTTTTCCTCCTCCAAATAGTACCCCTACCCCTTCTTTTATAGGCTAGAAGGAGCTAGGGTTTTGGACGAACTCTCTACCATGCATGGATGGGAGTTTCAGTTAGCTGACCCATAGCTTTTTGTCCCGTCGACAACTTTCCTGTTTTTGTGCTTTGTTAGGTAAACACGGGCTATAGTAGGCCTTCCAGCATTCCAACGCGTGCAGTAGTAGGCCTGCCAGCATTCCAACGCGCTCAGTAGTGGGTTAGGGCGCGGGTTACTTAATTTAAGAGGATTTTCAAGAGTTTGTTCAGCATGGCTTTGGCAAGGAAGGGATATGAGTTGGCCTGATGCCAGGTAAGCATGTGTGGTGAAATTTAGGGTTATAACACTGTGCTTGTTTGCACTTATCTTCTGTATTTTTTGTGTTGTTTGCAGGTTCTCTTTCAACAACTTGAGAATATTTTGACTCTCTATGATCCAATCCTTGGCCTTGGGAGATCTACTCTCCCTGAAGACCAAGTCTACCAAAGTGGGAGCATCATATCCATATAATGCTTGGAAGGGTGTCATACCAATGGACATGTGGAAGGTGATGTTGTAGCAATGTTCTCCTAAATGTAACCACTTTACCCACATTCTTTGTTGTCCTCCTACATAGTTCCTCAAATACCCTTCAACCCACTTGTTGACAATCTCGGTGATCCGTCAGACCTTTTAATGACTATGGTTGAGTTTTAATTTTGCATGCATTAATTAACCATTTGAGAAAACTTAATGAAAGAATGAGAAAAGAAGAGGAATTATGAAATCCATATACACATGTGCAGATCTGAAATGAAATAATAAACAACAAACCATAACATGCATATTTATAACGGAGTTTGGCACAACTTTGCCTACATCTCCGGGCCTTTGTCTCTGTGGGGGAGGCTTCTTTATTTCTGTTCAAAAGCTCAAAAGTACATCATTGCAGTGCTAATTGGCTACAAGACTGATTTGGTCATGTTCTTCCAGATCTCAAGAACCCTACAAATAAAATGGCATGCAAAACGGACGTCTGAAGCTCCCAGAAATGGCCCGACAACGTCTGCTCCTCAATATCTTCCCTGCATAAAAATGGCTTTGGCTTGGCTTCCCTTCAGCATAACTCTGATCTAACTGATTTCCATGGCCTCAAACAAGCCTGGTTTATATAGATCTGAAGTTGGTTATCCATCCCCAACTTCCTCCCAAAATTTGGGCTCCAAAAATGCCCAATATCTCCTAAAAATGGAGAAAATCAATTAATATCAGGCATGTAATCAAATAAAAATCCAAATACATAACCAAAAACCCACTTTTAGTTTTAATATTAGGCATTATCCCCCGAGGCCTGGGCACGCACTCCCTTTTTGCAGTCATATGGGCCATTTTGGCCAAGCGCTAGTCCAAAGGCTAAGCGCTGGCCACCTGTCCTCGCGCTAGCTCCTAGTTCGGTGGCGTTTGCATAGGTCCATGGGCCAACAATATATATAATCGCGCCCAAAATGGTGGCTATTGCCCCGGTCCTGTGGGATATGCCCGGGATCCGAGTGCTGGTCCCTTATCTGCCAACACCTCCGCGCTCGCCCGGTTATATGGAGTGGTCGTATGTCATATATCAAGTGCCAAGGGTTGGGGCTAAGCCTCGGCCATTTCCCCCGCTGTTTTAAACCTTAACCAAAAATAAATATTATCTTTGTCATATACATGTTAAGACCCAAGCGAGGGCGGGCTGGCTAGCTCAGCCCTGCCAGTCCATACACTATGGGAGGTCGGGGGTTCGACTCCCGTGCACGCCATATAAATTTTACGAAAAACCATAAACCAACCACAGAGTGCCACGTGGCAGCTCATGACTGGGCCACGGGGCACTTCAAAAACCAACCACAAACTGCCATGCATCAATTGCTAATTGGTCCACGTGCCTGCCACCTGTCAAATTCCATACTACCCTGTCAACCTGCCACGTGTATTCCATCGTCCCTGCCCATTTAGTTGCTGACGTCATCCCTTGCTACGTGTCACCCCTGGATTGGTCCAGTTGTCTATTCGTACACCAAATAAGCCTGCCACATGTCACCTCCTGGAGCTACCACGTTATCTATATGGACCATACAGTCTGTACAGTTAACATGCCACGTGGCACTGTACGGATTGTACAATCATCCCCTTTTTTTGCCTATTTGGGTTTTCGGACAGAACACAATATCTTTGGCATACAGAGCCCATTTGACAAAGTAAATATACCACCGGAATTAGGAAGACGAGACGGACACAATGGAGCTAGTTTCGTCGAATTCCAAGCACTTTCATTTTTGAGCATTTTTAAGCCCTATGAGGCTTCTGGATCTGATTTTGGATCACTCGATATGCCCATCTGTCTGAGGGTGATAGTTGGTGCTAGGTTTCAACTCTATCCCCACCAACTGAAACAACTCTCTCCAAAATGTCCCTATGAACCGACTGTCCCTGTCACTGACGATGTTCTTCGGCAACCCATGAAGTCTGAAGACCTCCCTGAAGAAAATATCGGCTACCTGAACTACGTTGTACTCTGTTGGTATGGCACAAAAGTGAGCACACTTGGTCAATATTTCAACCACTACATAGATACAGTCCTTACTCTAGACCTTGGGTAGACTTGTGACGAAGTCCATAGATATACTCTCCCATTTCTACTCTGGAATGGGGAGTGGTTGAAGTAGCCATGTTGGAAGAGCATGCTCTGACTTTTTTTACTGGCAAGTCACACACTCACTTACGTGTTTGATAACGTCATTTTTGAGGCCCTTCCATGAGAACCTCTCTCTGATCTGTGTATAGGTTTTGAAAAAACCCTGATGGTCTGCTAGAGGTGAATCATGAAGTATGGTGAGGATATTCTTCTTGAGCCTTGAATCTGGCACCAAGTAGACTCTATCCTTGTAAAATATGACATCGTCAATGACCCTATACTGGTCATCATGTATCTGCCTATCCATCACCTCACAAGAAAACTTGTTCTTGGAATATTCCACTAACAAGTGGGATTTCCAATCTACTGAAATCTCCATCAAAGAACATGCCGTAGGTATCCTTGATAGTGCATCAGACACAATGTTCTTCTTCCCCTTGACATACTCTATGTGAAAGTCAAATGCCTGTACCTTCGACACACATTTTTGTTGGCGCTTACTGAGGTCCTTCTGCTCAAGGAAATACTTCAACTTGTTGTGATCGGTCTTGACCATGAATTTTCTGCCCACCAAATATTGTTTGAACTTGGTAAAGGCATGCATGATTTCCAAAATTTCCTTGTCATAAATGGAGTACAACCTCTCAGGTTGACTAAGCTTTCGACTCTTGAATATAATGGGGTGTCCTCCTTGCATCAAAACTGCATCGATCCCTTTACCAGATGTGTCACACTCTAGTACAAATGGCAAGGTGAAGTCTAGTAGTGCCAACAATGGACAAGTGCCCATGAATTCCTTCATGAGATCAAAGGATTCCTATGATTTCTTGGTCTATATGAAGGCCCCATGCTTGGTAATATCTATCAGCGGTGATCCAAGATGAGAAAAACCCTAGACAAACTGCCTGTAATAGCTGCACAACCTGAAGAAGCTTCTCAATTCTGTCACATTCCTGGGCATCAGCCATTGGCCAATCCAGAATGGGCCTGATCTTCTCTTGGTGCACCTATACCCCCTATGCACTGATGATGTGGCCTAAGTAAAGAAGCTATGTCATACCAAACTCGCACTTGGACTCTTTGGAATATAAGGACTATGCCTCCATGATGATCAATACCTCATCTAGGTGCCTCATATTCTCTTGCCATGACCGGCTATAGATCAAGATGTCATCGAAGTAAACCAAGATGGATTTCCTTAACTGATCCCTGAATATATGGTTCATGCAAGACTAGAATGTAGCAGGTGCATTGGTTAGCCAAAATGGCATAACGAGGAACTCAAAGTGTACAAAATAACATCGAAATGTCATCTTCTCTATGTCCTGCTCTGGGATTCTGATTTGATGATATCCAGATCGTCGATCAATTTTTGAGAAGAAAATTGCCCCATGCAGTTCATCCATTAACTCGTCAATGCATGGGATAGGGTATTGTTTCTTGATGGTTTTCTTGTTCAAGGCTCGGTAATCAATGCACTTCCTCATGGTGCCATCCTTCTTCATAACCAAGAAAATTGAAGAAGAAAATGGGATGTTTCTCAGTCTGATGTGTCCCATCGCCAACAATTCCTTGATTTCTTTCTCTATCTCATCCTTGAACCTCCTAGGATGATGATAGGGGGTGGTGATCATAGGTTTGGCCCCCTCCTCTAACTCAATGGTGTTCTCAAACCCCCTGTCAGGTGGTCTCCCTGGTGGAATTGCCTCAAAGACCTGCTGATGTCATCCCAATAAATTCTTGATCTCTGTATGGTACTGTTGTCGGCCTTCTGAATCCTTCTGAGTAGTGATCAAGCATTATGCGATATATGCTACCTCCCCATGTCTGAATATCCTCTCCATCCTCTTGGATGAAACTTTCTTGGGTTCTCCTATCGACATACCTCTTAGAACAACCTTCTTCCCATCCTGATCTCTAAATCCCATTTCCAAGGTTTGGTAGTTGGTGGTGATTTTTCCCAAGGTAATCATCCAATGAACTCCTAACACCACATCTGTGTCCGATAGGTCAACCACATAAAATGTGTCTCTCACTGTGTAGTTTCCTAACTTCCTCTCCAAGTTTGTAAATCTTTCTAGACACTCCACTGTGTGGCCATCTTCTACCACAACATCAAACCCCTCAAACTCCTCTGTCTGAAGTGCTTGTCTCGATACTAGTGAAGTATCGATGAAGTTGTGGGTGGCCCCACCATCTATCAGGGTGATTTACCATTGCCCCTGAATAATCCCTCTAATACAGAGGGTATCACACTTGGGAACACCATAAAGGGTCACTATGACTCCTCCCTTTGTTGGTTTCCTCCTGTTAGCCTGCTCTGGCAATTGTGGGACTACTGGAGTATGGGCTCCTGCCAGTGTTGGTGGTCTACGGGGAGGCTGCTCCTCTGCTGGTGATAAATCCTCCTCTAAACTAGTGGATCCACTATCCTTCTCCTCCTCCTCACTATCCACATTGTCTGCTGCTACCTCAATATAATGAATCTCTCCCTTTCCCATGCACCTGTGGCCTGAGACCCAAGGATCTTTACAGCTGAAGCAAAGCTTCTTCCTCATAAGCTCTTGCCTAGTATCATCATCCAACTTCTCCTTGCCCTTCCATTCTCTCTAGAATGGCTTCTTGTCTCAATCCCTCTAGGGCACAAATGGTTTGGAGAAAGTTTAGTATTTGGCACTGAGTCTTCCAGATATCGAGTGCGCAGGATGGCATCCTACAAAGTGGGAGGCTTGTATGCCTTCACCCATTCTCTCAAAGGCTCTATGAGTCCTTTTGTGAATAGCATGATCATCATGGGATCTGATATATCTATCATTGCCATGGATACCAACTGAAACTCTGTGATGAACACCTCTGTTGTGCCAGTTTGTCTCAACTGGGCTAGATCCCTGAAGTATATCTTGGGATCCTTTCTGTCAAACCTATCCATGATCCTATCTGTAAACTCCATATAGGAGGTGATGTGACTATGACCCAATGTCACCAGTCCATGATGCCACCAATTGTGTTCCTCAGCCTCCAAGTGTAAGGTTGCGAAACTGATGGCCTCTGTCTCGATCATCTGGTTGAGCTTATAATACGTGTCTATCTTCTGTACCCAAGCTCTAGTGGTATATTTGGACGATCCGTCGAAAGAAGGGATGGTGAGTTTCCCAAAATTTCGGATGAAATCGAGGTTATGCCCCTGCTGCTGTTGTGATCCTCCCATCTATGGCTCTCTAGGGCAGTTCCTGAGTCTGAGTCCATAGTACTTGACTAAGGTCATGTCCTGATGAAAGTCATGACCTAATGCTGCATACTCCCTCCTATACTTTGCAATGTCATCTGGATGAGTGGGTGGCCTCTGTGCTATCGGTGGTGCTGCTACTACTAGGGGTGCCCTCTGGAAACTGAGAAACAAGGGTCTGGGAATCCTACTCGCATAGGTGTATGTGCAAGAGGGTGATTGGGGTATACTTCCTACTCCTGAGTTCCCTTGTGTTGCATGCAGGACTTGTGTGTTTGGGGTGCCCACTCTAGCCAATCTATCAACCACCTGTGTCAAGGACTGAGACATGGTCCGTTGACTAGATAACATATCATTGATAACCTGCATGAAAGTTGTCTCTGGATATACGAGGGCCTTGCCACTGCCCTTTGGTCACTCATATCTGTCTCCTAGAATCCTTTATTCCTCACGCTCAGCCTCATGCTCTGCCCTTCTCTCTGCTTCTCTGTATGCCTCTTCCTCTTCCTCTGAGCTAGGAGGAAAAGGGGGGAAATCAAGCCTATTCCTTCTTTCCTTATGCCTTCTATAAGTGACATGTTCGTCACCTACGTGTTCACAACCATCTGGGTCTTCTGCTGCACTCATTGTCTTTAGTCACAGGTTGGCAGAACTAAAGCTTTGATACCACTGTAATGTTCTTGACTTGGATAGTCTGGGAAATGTTGCTAATATGTGTAGGATCAATGGTTTACAACATATAAATGATCATACAAATAATAAATGCGACAAAGGACTGCAAAGTTTGTATTATGATATCTTTGTGGATTACAAAAATGGTCGAATGTGGTAGAATAAACCGACAATACTCGACTAGATCAATAGACAAAGGATCTTATCGAGAATACAAATAAGAAAATAAAGATAATACTCGAAATATGGGAGCACAATGGAATTAATGGATGCGTTGGGACTATGGAAGCTCTGACGGTAACTGCTGGAAGTCTGGAAAGTTCACCCTAGGAGCTGTACTTCTCAGAATGGATTGGAAACTGTCCCAAATGATGCGCCCTTCTCTAGTCCTCAGTACTGGTATCTGTCAGACCTCTCTGCTGATGAGTTTGGACCCTGAATGGATACCCCTGGGGGACTGCACCCCTCTTCTTCTGAAAAAATGCATCCTAGTGATTCCACCATTGGAATCTGATGAGGAACCAGGAAACATATGCGCCTTGCCCACCTCTCAAATGGGTCGGATTGAAATCTCAGAATTCCCCATGGATGGGGTAAGTCGACTAAAAACCCTCTCAGAAGATGTGCCCTCACTCTAGATGAATGTGCTCTTGTTGCTGAACACTGTGTAACTACTGCTGAAGAATGATGGAAGACCTGAATGATCTTCCCGGTGACTAGGGTGTGTCTCTCAACACCGAAACCAACCAACTAGTGTCTTCCTCCTGGAATCCATTGAACTATCTCTCCTAAGATGCACCTCTCTCCTCAATGACAAGTCATAATCTACATAATGATGAATTAGGTCACTGAACCTTCCTTTATAGCTTTCCAAAACCCTAAATCATGTTGAAACCCTAATTCACTATTGACTTCCAAAACCCTAAATCACTACTGAAACCCTAATTCACTGTTGACTTCTATTTTTAGCTCATAATGACTTAAAAACACTTTTAACCCTTTTAAGCTCAATGCCACTTTCCAAATATAACACCTGTTACTGGAGTGAACTCTAGTAACCATGTTTACCCCTCTTTGGCCTTGGCTACATTCTAACAGGGCGGTTTAGACGATTAAGCCTCCTCTCTAGAGCTCCTATTTGGAAAGGGACATTACAAAACGTAAAGGGGGAAAGTGAGTAGCCTTTCCTTATATATTTGTGTAAGATAGTTACATCACATAAGACATCATTAACCAACACAAAAGAAAATGTATTGTGAAAAAGGGCTTCCACCATCTAAATTAAAGAAATCATACTCCAAATCGGGTTATGATAACATAT
The DNA here is from genome assembly GCA_000966675.3 of Picea glauca. Taxonomy (NCBI): domain Eukaryota; kingdom Viridiplantae; phylum Streptophyta; class Pinopsida; order Pinales; family Pinaceae; genus Picea; species Picea glauca. Next base: position 106,280 of record JZKD02S1791051.1, on the reverse strand, counting down.
AAAATATGGGGAATTGATCTACCCTATCATAAAGCTAGTCAAATTTAATATTAGAGAAATGATTTTTCCAAATTCCTTTTCCAATTCAACAAATATTTGACGGGTTTTCAACATGGTGTCACGAATTGGCCTACCTTGAATGATTTTTTTTTTTGTTTAGGTCTAACAATCTGACAAGAAACTCACTTCTTTCTTAAAGTTACAACTTCAACTAATATATTATAAGACACAATGGTCATGAGAGGTAAACCGAGTCAATAAAAACTAGGGTTTGTTCTCGTACACACCAGGGTTTGAATTATTAAAAAATTGACATGTTTTCCCCTCATGGGAGAACATACACTCATAAGGGTGATGTTGATTAGGAAAAATCATAAAGGTTGTTTTCTTAGCATGGGTGGTCACACACCCTTATAATAAGTGTATGGAAGCACATGCCTCACAATAGGTTGTTAGTGCTCACCACTTAGATAAGGGTCAAAGACACATCAAACAATATAATAGGGCACCATGAGGTAATAATGTCTCTATTATATTATCTCTTATGAATGCGATTTTATCAAACCTTCACTTTGGAATCCATCAAGTTTGTCAGTGTGCTTAGATGGTTGCTATTATAATTCCTTAGACAATAGCGATGGATCTAAAGTTCTTGATAATGGTTGGGGAGGCCCATAAGACCTAGATAAATAATCTAGGGACCAATGACAATGCACAATGCTACAAACCACAAAAACTTCCCTCTATAGGAGGTCAGTATCCTTAGAGTGGGATATGGGTGCCATTAGAATGGTATCTTAGTATTGGAAATGTCATGAACTTAGTGTAAGAAATACTACAATTAGAAATGATAGTACATAGATAATTACCTTGGAGAAACCATATAGGAAAAATCCAACTAGAATAAGATTCTACATTTGTTAACTCAATATGTAATCAGTTACAATTACCAAGTCTCTCATGGATCTTTTAAGAACATATTTTCCAGAAGTTTTATCTTCTCTCAACAATGTCCATTGATTATTGAGAATCATTGCCACCTAGTTGATTAACAACTTGGAGGAATGAATCCCCTGCACATATTATGGGGTATTATATGGATCACAAGGAATGATACAATATTCAAGGACATTCAACCCTCACCCTCTAATATAGTATATAGTTTTGAATATCCCTTCACTCCACTGGTTGGTCACAAGAAACAAAAATATCGGTAGATTGTTCCATGGTTGGCAGTGGATTAATTACATAATTCCATATGGTTTCATCATCATCGTCGTCGTCATCATCATCAAAATCATAATCATCATCATCATCGTCGTCATCGTCATTGTCATCATCATCGTCGTCGTCATCTTCCCTTAATGCATTTTGACCACAAACACTATAAACTCTAACCGCTATGATCCTAAACACATTGACTATGACATTAACCCATTACACATCATCCTCATCATTGTTTTCATCGTACTCATCATCCTGATCCTCGTCATCATCAACGTCATCCTTATCATCATCATCATCATATAATATAATATTTAATTATATAATATGTAATATATCATGTTTATATAATATATATAAATAATATATTTATATATATTATATATATAACATAGCATAACCCGAAATAAATAAATAAAATTATAAAAAATAGAAATGATATAAGATATATTAAAATTAAAATAAAATAAAACAAAAACAAAACCCATTACTGATCATATCATTGTGAATGCAACCAAGGGAAAGGAGATCACTACACAAACTGAAGGCACAAAGAAGACTGCAAGGGTGAGGAGATAGACTGCAAGGATCAGTTGAGGAAATATATATAGACTGTGAATGATGATAGATTTGGAGGGTGAGTCAAGGGCACATAGATATACTGTGAGGGTGAGGATATAGACTCTGAGGTCACAGAGGGGAGATATACTCTTAGGTCAGAGAGATAGAGTGTGAGGATAAGATGAGGGAACGAAGGGAAGATAGACTACGAATTGAGATAGACTACAAGGGTGAGTTGAGGGCACTGAGATAGACTGTGAGGGAACGATGGGGAGATGCACTGTAAGGGCACAAATATAGACTGCAAGGGCATCGAGATAGACTGCGAGGGCACCAATAATGGTGAGTATCTCTACATTTGACTTTGTGTAGGGTTTTATTTTAGAACTTTATTTTAGGGTTTTATTGTATATTTGAATGCTCTTGCCAATGGAGAATAGTTGACATATTACTATATCAAAATATGAAACTCTATAGCTATTTCAATGATGCTATGTCTTCGTGTGAATTTCCAAACTGGATGAAAGATAAATATTTGATCAAACTTAGAAATTCATGTGTATATGTCTACAATTAGAGCATCGTATGCATCTAGATATATAACTTGTGAGCAAGAAACCTTGTTTACAAATCTTCGCCTTTCACTTCACATTTATAATGACAAGAATTTTTTTGAGTTGAGATGCTTGTGCACGGCTCAAACTATATAATTTCACCAAACCGGATGGTCACAAAATAATTCTTCACGAAAAATCACAATAGGGTGTTGAGGATAAATGTAACGGATCAAGTGGATATTTTCTAAATGGAACTATGATTTCCACCCTTTGGATTTTCATTCTTTCTTGGGTCCACTACATCTCTTGAACTTCCCTTCCAAATTCATTGCAATAAGCATCACCCAACTTGTTCATAGTTAGGAATTACATTTGTTCCATAAGGTACTAATGGAAGAATTCATTGATTTTGAGAACCCTCAAGCATTTAGGGATTTTATCATTCACCTTAATCAATGTTTGGTGGTACTTTGCAATGATGTAATTTAGAATAAAATAGCCTTGCTTTAATTACAATCTTTGTCACTGTATGTATGCATCATCAAGGTGTCCCATGGGATATAAGTTATCTTTCATGGTTGTCTTAAAATCTTCCCCCATGGTGATGGACCATTGTGCTTATTCTATCTGATGAGTATACTATCACCACCATAAGATTCCATTTTCAACAAATTTGAGAGATACAACAACTTGAACTTATTAAAATTATTTAAATCAATGAAGATCCTTGTAGAGGATCTCACTAGTCAATTGAATCTGATGAAATTTCCTCTTAAGTGGATGCTAATCATACACTACAAAATTCTCAATATACTCCAAATTCAATTAAAAAAATTAAAATCTAAATGCAACAAACCAAGCTTTGTAGACGGTGTTCTTTTTTATTTGTAGAATGATATTATTCCTAGAGATATTAATGGAGAGGGGGGTGATTTTATGAATGGTACTACATTTAGTGAAAGTTTTTATAATCCATTGATAGTTCCTTATAATGACATGAAAATGGATCCTAGTTATGATATGAAGTTATCCTCTCCATATGCAAAATCATTTCAATCATTGGAAATAATGAACTCAAATCCTTTATGTAGTATTGGTGATGCATTAAAGGATTTGAAAGAGGGAGTAAAAATATCAAATCTCAAGAATCACCAATTTTATGTCTACAATATACCAATTTTGAATCACACCTTTGATGTCTATGATATCCTCTTTCACATTAGGTTACCAAGGCCCCATAATGAGTTACAATCCTCCTTCCACTACACCAATGATCTCTCATTACAATGCCCTCATCTGCATACTCATGGGATGATCTCTAAAGTGATGCTCTACGCAACTCTCATATGCCATATCTCTCATTCAACATTTGTCCAATCCTTATTATTTTTATATGTACAAACTACTAGTTTCACCATTGATATTAATTAATGGTCTGCATAGCCTACAACTCTAGTTTAATTCGCTTCTCTATGTTACTCCAAATTTAGTTAGAATAAAATCGACAATCATTTTTCCACATATTGGCATGTTTCAAGTTTTGTATAAAGGAAGGAATGATTTCAATGTAAATAAAGAGGAATTGATACAAAATAAGGGCATCCTTACCAAGTACAACATCCAAGGAAAGCCCGAGAATGCCCAACCAGTCATCTCTCTCAACTAGCTAGCATGGGGAATGAGGGTCACTCCTTCCTTTAGGGCACAACCATCTAGGGAAAAACTTGATGGATTCCAAAGTCAAGGTTTATGGATTCCAAACTTTATGCAACATGCAACTTATGCAACATCAACACATCAACACATCAAACTTTATGCAACATATGTAACTTTATGCAACTATGCAACTTATGCAACTTTATGCAATTACATGCAACGATGCAACTTATACAACTTTATGCAACTATGCAACTTTATGCAACTTTATCCAAAAATGCAACTTATGCAACTTTATGCAACATGCAACTTATGAAACTTATGAAACTTATGCAAAATTATGCAAATTTATGCAACATGCAACTTTATGCAACATGCAACTTATGCAACTATGCAACTATATGCAAGTTTATGCAACTATGGAACTTATGCAACTTTATGCAACTTATGAAACTATGCAACTTATGAAACTTTATGCAACTTTATGCAACTTTATGTTTACAAGCCTCCCCATTAAGAAGATTTTTGGTCTCCAAAATATTAGAGGACCAATCTAGAACAATGTGCCATCTTTTTGTTTCTCTTGAACATGGATCTAACTATGAATGTTCGATTTCGTTATTGGCTTGAGTTCTTGCTATGGATTTATCTGTAGTTGGATTTCATTACAAGAGGATGTGTGAATGTTGGATTTCGTTACAAGAGGATGTGTGAATGACCTTCTTCTACTAGGATCAATTGGTTCCTAGCATGGAAACAATTTTCTTATGTTGCACATGCTTACCAACACTCTATCCATGCAACAACTTCACATGGAGGACCTCCTTAGTGTGCAATCATAGCACCTTGTTTCACCCAAAATAGTTAACAAATCCATCACCCTATCTACATCAATTCCCAAGCCTAATGTTGGGACTTTAATGCCTCTTTCTATCCTAACGAATTTCATACACCTCTAATGTTGGGACTTTAATGCCATTCTATAAAAGAGAAGACTCACACCCCAAAGCATACCAAGATAACAATAATGGAATGCCAAGTATGATATGAATCAAGTAAACAAGGACCCCAATAAGTTTGTTACATACAATAGAATTAAGTATATTCTCCAAGAAAAACATGGGTTCCCTAAATATTTTCTCGCTAACTTATCTTCTCATTTTTTCAAGTGTTGGTACCACAAACTTATATTCGTACGATAACTTATCTTATTGTTTTAACGAGTGTAGGTACCACCAAATAGGTATCTGTCGGATCTATATTCCTCGAGTGATGATCAAGATATACTAAGAGAGGTTGAAAGTGAGACATGTTGTACTAGATCTACCGGTTCTAGATCAACTAGATCTGAAAAGGTAAGGAAAAGATTTCATATACGCATGCAATTTTTTATTTCCAATGGAGGGTCATGTAATTATGATGTTGAGAGAATAGGTGACATTGAGTTTCCCTTGAGGTATAGACATCTAGTGCAATGATGGGAACCTAAGGAGCTACCTAAAGTGGACACAAATTTCTTCATCAGTGGGAGGATGTATCACATTGCTACTTCGTCCTTACGTAGATTGGGGTTATTTTCCATGGATGGCATCAAGGTCAAATATGGAATTGTAACTAAATTGATGGAGCATGTCAAACCATTATACAAATACAATCACTGGTTGATGTTGGTCCGATATATGCGAAGTATGTAGAGATACAAAGTTGCCACAAATTATATACAACTAGTAGATAACAATCAAAATAAAGGGGCAACTATGTATATTGATAGAAGGCCAAAAGATTCTGGAAACATTGTGGGCTTTATAAATAGTACACAACCAGTGTCAACAACTAAGAAACCAAATTTCATATTTGAGGGATGCGAAGGAAATCATATATTTGTATGTGCAACAAAAACAATAGTTCTAGGTGAAGAGTTGTTTATCGATTACAACTTAAATCGAATAGATGGAGGGGGTGAGGATATGGAGGTAAATATATTACATACCATTCAACTCAACATTTGATCAATCATTGTTATAATTTATCGCTATAATATTTCAATTTTTTACTGCATATATTTCATTTTTCATTATTTATTTTCTAATATTACTGCAATATTTCATTTTTTTTAATGTTACAATTACTTTCATAACTCTTGTTGATTAATTTATTGTGCCAACATCTATCTAGGGTGACCGTGAGAAATCACATGATACATCTTTCCAGGGTGACCATGGAAATGCACCTGCTATGCCTCAATAGGTAAATGTTAAATATAGTAACAACTTATGACTACAACAAATAAATTTATGAAATTTCATTATTTATTTTCTAATATTACTGCAATATTTCATTTTTTTTATGTTACAGGTGAATTTCATAACTTTTGTTGATTGATTGATTGTGTCAACTTCTTTCCAGGGTGACCGCAGAAAATAACCTGCTATATCTGTCCAGGGTGACTCTGGAAATGCACCCGCTATGCCTTAGTAGGTAAATGTTAAATATAGTAACAAATTATGACTACAACAACTAAATTTCTGAAATTCCATTATTTATTTACTACAATATTTCATTTTTTTAATGTTACAGGTGAATTTTATAACTTTTGTTGATTGATTTATTGTGTCAACTTTTGTCTAGGGTGACCGTGGAAAATCACCCGCTACATCTATCCAGGATGACTGTGGAAAGGCACCCACTGTGCCTAAATAGGTAAATGTTAAATATAGTAATAAATTATGACTACAATAACTAAATTTCTCAAATGTTAAAGTTCATCTCATTAATTTTATTCATTAATGTATTGTGGCATGGTCAACATGGGAAGACACCCATTGAGGATCTTGATGAGGATGAAACATTTTATTCCACCGACCTAATAACATCTTTCGCGAAGGCCTTGAAGAAGGAAAACATAGAATATCTAGTTTTGTTTTGCAAAAAACCCTTGGCACAGGAGGACAAGGTAAGAATTGCAGAGCTACAAAATCTAATAACTAATTTTGGGGTAAGTCACATCTTCACATATTTTTATCAGCTATGATAATTTCATATCTGTTTTTTTTTTTTTATATTTTCTATATGATCTGATAAAGTAAATTTTTCCATTTGTAAGAGTTTTTAAACCCCGTGCCCCGACAACCTACCGAGCCTACAACTGCTATAGGTAACAGTGATAGTCCAATGAAAAAAAGAGTCGACATAGAAAAGTACAAGTGAGGATTTTTGACCCTCCTGAGGTTCCCCTCGAATCCATTGATGAATGCAATGATTTTGACCGGAATGACACACCAAAGCATGATGAACCAGAGCCTAGGACTCCACATGACTCTGTGGATGAACCTACTATAGATGGAGAGGAATCTATTCATGGAGTAGAACGAAGTAAAATTACTAGATCAATAGATCTCACCTTTCTAGTGGATGACGCATGTGTTCCGATCAAGATTTAGAATATTGTAGGTATTTGTTAATTAATTGATTCATTTTTATCATGAAATTGAAATGAAAATTTGTTGAGATTATTATAAATTAATGGATAACACGTTTCTGCAGGAAACAATATTTTATATAGAAACTTGAATGACAAAGCGTTGGAGTTGTTTGGCCCCACCATTCACACACGGTGGAATGGCCAAGATAGCAAAAAGAAATATGAATTGATATACCACATGGTAAACTTGTTCGACAATATGTTCAATAAGAAAGTGGTTAAAAATTTAGTCGATGAGAAATAAAAATATACTAGGGCCCAATATAGGGAGAAATTGCAATTAGACCGCAATCATGAGTTCCCTCCCATGGTTCCAGAGAAAGAGTGGAGGTCCTTGATAGAGCATGTAAAGGAGAACTTGTTTAAAAAACAAGGAAGACATCCATGAGCTGGTCAATCAAGGTACAACACATGTCATATTATTAGTGAAATATGCTCATTTATGTTTTTCTTTCTTGTTTTAAGTAATAATTTCGATATCTATTGTTTTTCAAAAATTCCATACATAGCCTACCTGACACCTCCAAAGCAACCTAGGCTAGAATGGAAAAGCACGGGCAAAATAAACTAGGAAAGGGTGCCTATGGAAAACTAAAATCCCGAATCGTAAGAATTAAATGATTAATTGTTGTTAATATTTATTTAACAATAGTGAACAAATATCTATTTTTTTTATTGGTAATTTTAATGGTGTTATGCATTGTAGTTAAATATGTTCGACACTACTGCCACTGAGGAGGACCTAAATCTTGGTTACAAGCATGGTTTTAAAAGTGTGATTGATATAGGAAAAGCTTGGGGCAGACGCCAATCTTCCCAACCACACAGGTAAATAAAATGAATAAGGAAACTGCAGTAGCATGCTTGTAAATTCTATTCATATTTTAATATATCACCATTAACTAAGTATTTATGTTTGTTTTCAAGCAACAGTGCAACCACAATAGTGAATCTAGTGGTATTCCACAAACACCACGTCATACAAGGGTGCACATGTCCAATTATAGTGGGGAGAAGAGTACCCATTCCGGTATGTATGCTTCATAATTATAAATATTTACTGTGATTGTAGATATTTATTTCCTAACTTATACTTATATATTATCTTATTTAAATGGAAGAGCATGTAGCTCAGGAGGGTGAGCTGTGAGAGGAACCAAGTGGACAATAAATTAACACACCAATTGTCACAACTATACAAATAGGTAAAGAGAAATATTGTAATGTTAATCAAAATAATGAATTAGTTATTTCAATTATATTTCAACATATAGATATGATCATTTTCGTTGTTGCAGTTCACGCCCCTGCACAGATGCCTTGACACCCTTCTCAACAACGTACTAGAAGTATGGTACATGATCGCATGGAAACACAAACAATAGAAGGTCAGGGCACAAGAAATACAATGTCAAAGGATGATTATGATACCCCAATCGTCAATTTTGTTAATGTAAAAACACATGAATCAAAGAAAAAATAGATGTATAATTTCATGACTTGTATTTAGATGTTTATCGATGTTTCTAGTATGAAACATTGCTTATATGAATTACAACATTATGCTTCAATGTTTATATGTTCATATGTTTGATGACTATCCTAGTTATGCATGGATGTCTATATGTTTTCTATATAAACAAAATCATTTGTTGGGTATAGGGAATTGAGAGCGATGTGAGGGTGAGGGGGGGAGGGGTGGGGGGCATATGAGCTTCCACCTTCATGTGGTTGGACTTGTTCAGTAGAGAATAAACTATTCTCGAAACAAAGAGAAGATTATTAAGGTATGCGACCACTTAAGTTTTTTCTAGAGTATTTTACATAACTAAATGCATGTTTATTTGCTTATATATTATTTACTCATATAAAGAATTTGTCTTTTATGTTTCATGCATGTCTTGGTGATGGAAATGAATCTCATGCACAACTCTTATCAAGTTGTATGGGTTAATAGATCTGGAAAAAGGGCAATGATAAGGTAAGGGTTTTGACGTGTTTTTTAAAGTGTAGAACTCAATGTAGAACTTATGGAAGTAGTGAAAAGAACCCTCTTTTCTATGATATTCTCATTTCTATAGTAGTTTACAAGTTCATGTAGTAGTTTCAAGAAAGTTATTACAATACTTTAATTTTCTTCATGTCATTTTATTTCAATCCATTTTAATTATGCAATTTTAACCCCCCCCCCCCTCAACATTTTCTACGCCGGGTATCATTTCCTTTGAATTTTCCGCAAACCCCCTTCCCTCCAAAGGGATGCTCGACCTCCCGGTCTTGAATACTTTAGATTAGTGATTCAAAACGACTCTTCGGGCTCGTAGGTACCCAAAACTACTATGCACACACACCTGCATGGGTCCTTTTCCCAAGTGACCATGACTATGACCGCAGTTATCTCCCTTCACTATTCGGGCTTCAGGGTTATCTCGAACTCTTCCTGCTTATTTTCCTGAAACGTGATTTTTTGAATCTCATAGAATCCGCCACATGTCTCTTCAGATTTGTTGACTCCATTATGGTTTGGGTTTCGCGACTTCACAAAACTCTCAACTTCTCACCCACGAACCTCCAAAGTTTCGATTCCCAAATTCCTTAACCCGTTTCCACGTGCTCCTTTCATGATCAATGACTGGGATCAAATCACGATTTAGGACTTTGCGACCCTGCACCTACACTCCTTCCAGGTTTTCCGAGCCATAAAATGTTGAAACATCTTACGCTATCCTCCACATACGTTCTCCCAGATCTGATGGTTTGGAATCATTCCTCTCCCTCTGAAAAAAATATCGTCCACTGAATTCAGTGAAGACTCTGAGGACTTCTCTCCCTAAAGAATTTCCACTTCTCTCCCTGTTGAAATTTTGTTCTTCTTCCTTCTCTCGTTGCTTTGAACACCCTTTTTGACACTTAGTCAAAATCTTTCTTTGTGCACACTTTGCAACAGATCCTCTTCCACAATTAACTCCCTTGTGGATGATATTACACTTCTTGCGACTATTCTCCAACAACTTTTGTCTCCCGTGATCGAAATTACGCTACTTCTCCTGAGCTTTCGAATCTGAAAACTCAGTCACACACTCCTTGTGGATGTCAATGCACTCCTTGCACACATGCAATTTCTCTTCTGAGCTTTGAGTCAAAATAGACTTGGTCACGCACTCCTTGCAGATGCTATGCATTCCTTACACTCACTCAATGAAGAGAAACAATTGAAACTTAGTTACTCTTCACAGTGACTCATACATTCAACAATACAAATGCGGTCATGGATACAAGAATGAAAAATAATAGGGAATTTAAATTAAGCAAAATAATTTATGATTCATTCAGACAAACACATAACAACCCTCATTGGGACAATATTCCTCTGCTATATTCATTCAAATGAAACTTACATACATTCATACAATATTTTTTGGTATCTCCCAACTCTTGGCTTACAATGGCAATCTATACATTAGATTTCAGAAACCTCTCCTCAATAACAATACAAATCTTTATACAAAGGGTCTCTATTGAGTTCTTCCCTCCAACTACTCTATGTTATCCTATCAGAATTAAATGCTATCAACTACTTATTATTTATTACAATAAATATCGAGTCATACAGATAAGAGCGCAAGCTCTAGATATGTACTACGATCCTTCTCATAAAAAAAAATACATTCCCCACCGATCTTATGCGATGGCTCACCCTCTGATCATTAAATATGTTCATAACTCAAAAAGTTTTGTCAGATATTACATTAATACACTGGCCTTTGAAATTCAAAACATTTCAAAATACATGTTAATGCACCCAACTATCTCCCGCTTGTGCTTTGATGGCAATGCTCCTACATCATACTCCCTTGGTTGAAAAATTCATAGAATCTTGCACTGATCTTCCATGCTTCTAGATATCCACTTCACCAACCCAACTAGCATCTTCTATTGGTCGTCCTTTCCACTTTACCAAATATTCAAGATATGTTTTCCTTCTGGTCTTCTTACCAACTCTCTGATCTATGATCTTTTCCATCTACAACTTCTCTACTACATCCATTTGCTTTCTCCACTGGATCTCTCCTCGATCTTATGACCCTCCAGTTCTATCTTCCTTGTATGGATATAGGTATGCAACGTTGAAAATGGGCGATATACCCACATCTTCTGGAATCTTTAATTCATAAGCATTCTCACCAAATCTCCTCAATATTTTACACGACCCTATCTTTTTCAGCTTTAGCTTATTGTATGTTCCCCTCGGAAACCTTTCCTTCTTTAAATGTGCTATAACTTGGTCTCCAACTTCAAATTCAAGATGTCTCCTATGTTGATCAGCTCTGCACTTGTACTCATTGTTTCTCTTCTTTAGCTTCTCCTTGATTTGATTGTGAAGTTCCCACATCTCTGCAGTGAAGTATTCAGCTCCAATGCTTCTAAACTCTCTCTACTTCATATCTCTCAGCTCTGACACTCCTCTCGGGTTTATTCCATACACAATTTGAAATGGAATTTTCCCAGTGATTTTGTTCACTGAGTCATTATATGTAAACTTGGCTTGTGCTAGAATCTGATCCCACTAACTATGGTGTTCAGTGACCAAAATCCTCAACAAATCTCCTAAGCTCATATTCATCACTTCAGTCTATCCATCTACTTATGGATGATATGCAGAACTAAAAGATAAATCTGTCCCCAACTTTTTCCACAACGTCCTCTAGAAATGACCAAAAAATTTGGTATCCATGTCTAAAACTATACTCCTCAGAAATCCATGGAGTCTCACAACTTCTCTGAAAAACAAATTTGCAACATGCATTGCATCACTGGTCTTCTAGCATGGGATAAAGTGTGTCATCTTCGAAAATCTATCCACCACCACAAATATAGAATCACTTCCTCATTGTGTCCTTGGCAATCCCAACACAAAATCCATGCTTATTGCATCCCAAGGCTTCTCTGGAATAGGAAATGGTCGATACAACCCAGTGTTCTGCCTATTCCCCTTGGCATACTAAAAAATCTTACAATTGTTCACAAATATATTCACCTTTTCTCTCATACCTGGGCAATAATATGAATCGTTTAGTTGGGAAAATGTTTTTTCATGGACGCAATATTCGGCTAGACCTCCACTATGCTTTTCCTTTAGCAAATTATCCCTCATTGAGCATATTTGTATGCAAAACTAGCACCCTTTGAACAACAACCCATACTGAATAAGATATTTGGCCCACTGTCTTCTTTCTTTGAGCACAAGATTCGCACACACTTCATATGCCTCTCCAAAATATGGATCACTATGGTACATTTCCTTAAGGTGGTCAAACCCCAAGGTCTTGACTTGAAATTCCCGCAGAATCAAATTTCTCCTTCTCAATGCATCAACAACCTTGTTAGCATTTCCATAAATATGTTTAATGACAAAAGTGAAATTTTTCATAAGCTCTATCCACTTGGAATGTCTCTAGTTTAATTTCTCTTGTCTAGTTATGAATTGCAAAGCTTGATTATCACTATACAAAACAAACTCCTTCAGTACAAGATAGTTCCTCCATTTCTTCAAGGCTTGAATTATGGCATAGAACTCTTTGTCGTATCTAGAGTACTTAGTCTTAGCTTCATTTAGATTCTCGCTAAAATATGCAACATGTCTATTATCCTGACTTACGACAACTCCAATTGCAACTCCACTCATGTCACATCTTACTTGAAATGTCTTTCTGAAATATGATCATACCATAATCAATTGTTCCATTATTTTCTTCTTTAATATGTTGAAGCTCCTCTCAGCCTCTTCTGTCCACTTAAAAGATTTGTGTTTTTTCTTGATTGTATCCATCATTTGAGAACTAATCCTGCTAAAATTTCTAATGAACTTCTGATAGAAACTTGCTAATCCATGGAATCTTCTTACCTCAAAGATATTCTTCAGTGAAGACCATTCTCTGATCGCTTGAATTATGGCATAGAACTCTTTGTCGTATCTAGAGTACTTATTCTTAGCTTCATTTAGATTCTCGCTAAAATATGCAACATGTCTATTATCCTGACTTACGACAACTCCAATTGCAACTCCACTCATGTCACATCTTACTTGAAATGTCTTTCTGAAATATGATCATACCATAATCAATTGTTCCATTATTTTCTTCTTTAATATGTTGAAGCTCCTCTCAGCCTCTTCTGTCCACTTAAAAGATTTGTGTTTTTTCTTGATTGTATCCATCATTTGAGAACTAATCCTGCTAAAATTTCTAATGAACTTCCGATAGAAACTTGCTAATCCATGGAATCTTCTTACCTCAAAGATATTCTTCAGTGAAGACCATTCTCTGATCGCTTTCACCTTTTCGAGATCCATCTTTAATTCGTTTGAATAAATCACAAAACCAAAATATATGATTTTTGTCTTCATGAAAGAGGACTTTTTCAGATTAATCAACAACTTCTCTTGTTGCAACCTCCTCATCGCCAATGTCAAATGTCTCAAGTTATCCTCCTTAGTCTTGTTAAATATCAGTATATCATCCAGATATACAATCACAAACTTACCAATGAAATATTTTAACACTTCATCATCCTCATAAAAGTACTTGGGGCGTTCATTAAGACAAACGACATAACATGCCATTCATATAACCCCTCATTTGTCTTGAATGTTGTTTTCCACTCATCACCTTCTCTCATCCTTATCTGGTGATATCCATTTTGCAAATCTATCTTTGAAAAATAGTTAGACACACTCAAAAAATCCATCAAATCATCCATCCTTGTTAATGGAAATATGTATCTGATGGTGATCTTGTTTATGGCCCTCGAGTCCGTACACAGTCTCCATCCCCCATTCTTCTTTGGAATTAATACAGTTGGCACTGCACATGGAATCAAGATTTCTCTAACCAATCCTTTGTCTAACATATCCTCAACCTGTCTCTTCACCTCCTCATTCTCCTGAGGTGTCAACTTGTACACTTCTTTATTCGGCAAGCTTGCTCCTAGTATCAAGTCAATGTGATGGATGATACTTCTAATAGGTGGTAGTGAGTTTGACAAATCATCCAATACAATGTTAGAAAAATTCTCTAACAACTCTTGAACTTCCTCAAGTAAATATTCCATTGAAGTACTAGTAAGGATAACCCTCTACTTCCTCACTATAGAAAACTGCATCTCCTATTCCTTCTTTACTTCATTCAAGAGTTCCTTCCCACTCATGAGAAGTATGCTCGTGCAAGCTTCATCCTTCACCTTATTTTATTCAATTAGAAGAAACATGTGTGTCCTAACATTCTTTTCTAAGTTGTAAGTATTCCTCCTCCCACCATGAATGACATTCCTATCATACTACCACTGTCTTCCCAAAAAAACATGACATACATCCATGGGAATCACATCACACAGAATCTCATCTCTATATCCTCCTATTTTAAATTCAACCAGGCATTGTTGAGTGACTATTACCTGATGTCCTTTCTACAACCATGAGACCTTATATGGTGTCTGATGTGCAGTCGTCTCCAACTCTAGATTCTCCACCATCTCTATGGATACTAATCAATTATCACCTTACAAACCCGTTCCTTCATTTTACAAGTTGTCCTAAGTAAATTGTTCCTTTGTGCTAGTTTTTCGGTCTCTGGATCTTGCTTCAAAAGAACATTCTTCATCATCAAGGATTTCCCACCTTTTGCATATTATACCTCAACATCTCGTTTCTGCACTTTCAAAATGTGAGTTTCACCTCCTTTCTTTCTCTCGGGACAATCCCAAGACATGTGTCTTGTTTTCCCATAGGCATAACATCTCACTTCTCCTCCTCTGCCTCTTCCTCTTCCTTTGGGAAAAGGGTTTATACCACCACCATGTCTTCCTCAGGAACTTCCTCCTCTCTTAGAGTGACTATGTGGTTTATCCACCTCATCCTTGGGCTTCTGTTCTTTATCCCAGGCAACTCCTTTGCCTCTATTCAAGTTTCGAACTATGTTTTGTTGACTCTGCTTCCTAGTCAACTTCTCTTCTGATTTTAGTGCAATTTGATACCCATAATATATTTTCCCGACTTTCACCATACTAATTTAAGCTTGTATATCATATCTCAGGCCATTGATATATCTAGAAAATTTCTCTTCGTTTTTCTCTCCCTCTCTGTCCAACTCTAATGTTCAATTTGTAGAACTACTCTATGTACTCATTCATAGTCAATTCTCTCTGTCTCAGGTTCTGCATCCTCCTAAACAGATTTATCTGGTAATCATTGGGCATGAATTTTGCCTTTAACTTGGCTACCATTCGATCCCAAATCTTAATCTTTTTTTTTCCTTTGCTCCTCCTGTCAGTATGCAGTTCATCCCACCACAGTCTCGCATGTCCTTTCAACCTAGTGACAACATGTCTCACCTTTTTCTCCTCTTCAACATCCTCATAGTCGAAATACTTTTCCATTGCTTGTATCCAATCAAGAAACTATTCTGTGTCTAAATTTACTTCATACATAGGGACGTTAATCTTCTCTCTGGCTCCCAATTTGACAACCTCTTTCAACAAGCATTCTTCCTTAGCATCCTTAGCTACAAATTCCTCGACTTCTACTTCTTCATTTTCTACTTCGCTGACGTCTCCATCATCAAGCACTCTCCTTTGTGTTGTCTCCATGGCTTCCAACCTCGCACAAAGTTTCCCATATCTTTCCATAGCTCTGTTGGCTATGGGTGGCTCAACACATCTTATAGGTATAATTATGCTAACTCTTTTGATACCCTTCATCGATATCAGTTTACCTCTCTCCATACAGAAGTCAATTATGTCCGAGATTTGATACCACTACTACCGCAAACCCCCTTCTGTCCAAAGTGTTGCTCAAACTCCCAGTCTTGGATCGTTTAGATTACTAAGTTGAAGCAACTTTTTGGGCCTGTAGGTACCCAAAACTACTGCACACTCACACCCTCACAGGTCCTTTTCCCCAAGTGACCATGACTATGACCGCAGTTCTGTTCCTTCACAATTCAAGCTTCAGGGATATCTTGAACTCTTCCTTCTTATTTTCCTAAAATGTGCTTTTTTGAATCACAGGGCTTCCACCGCATGTCTCTTAAGATTTATTGACTCCGCTATGGTTCAGGTTTCGCAACTTCACGAAACTCTTGTCTTCTCACCCACGAACCTCTGAACTTTTGATTCCTGAATTCCTTAACCTGTTTCCACGTTCTCCTTTTGCGATCAACGATTGGGATCAAATCATTATTTCAAACTTCGCGACCCTACACCTACACTCCTTCCAGGTTTTCCGAACCACGAAATGATGAAACACCTTATGCTATCCTCCACATAGATTTTCCCAGATCTGATGGTCTGGAATCATTCGTCTCCCTCCAAAATGAATCTCGTCCACTGAATTCAGTGAAGACTCCAGGGACATCTCTCCCTAAAGAATTTCCACTGCTCTTCCTCTTGAAATTTTCTTCTTCTTCCTTCTCTCATTCCTCTGAACACCCTTTTTGACACTTAGTCAAAATCTTGGTCTATGCACACTTTGCAATAGATCCTCTTCCACAGTCGACTCCCCTGTGGATGAATTTACACTTCTTGCTACTATTCTCCAACCACTTATGCCTTCCATGACTGAAATCACACTACTTCTCCTAAGATTTTGAATTTGAAAACTCTGTCATGCACTCCTTGCGTATGTCAATGCACTCCTTGCACACATACAAGTTCTCATTATCTCTTCTGAGCTTCGAGTCAAAACAAACTCGATGACACACACCTTGCAGACACTATGCATGCCTTGAACTCACTCAATGAAGAGAAACAATTGAAACTTAGTTACTCTTCACAGTGACTCATACATTCAACAATGCAAATGCGGTCATGGATACAAGAATGAGAAATAACATGGAATTGAAATTAAACAAAATAATCTACCATTCATTCATACAGACACATAACAACCCTCATTGGGACAATATTCCTCTGCTATATTCATTCAACTGAAACTTACATACATTCATACAATATTTTTTGGCATCTCCCAGCTCTTGGCTTACAATGGAAATCTATACATTAGATTTCAGCAACCTCTCCTCAATAACAATACAAAGATTTATACAAAGGGACTCTCTTGAGTTCTTCCCTCCAACTATTCTATTCTATCCTATCATAATTAAGTGCTATCAACTACTTATCATTTATTACAATAAATATCAAGTCAGACAGACAAGACCTTAAGCTCTAGATTTGTATTGTGATCTATCTCATAAAATAAAAGACATTCTCCATCGATATTACACGATGGCTCAACCTCCGATCATTAAATATGTTCATAACTCAAAACGTTTTGTCAGATATTACATTAATACATCGACCTTTGAAATTCAAAACATTTCAAAATATGTGCTAATGCGCCCAACTGTCTCCCTCTTGTGATTTATTGGCAATGCTCCTGCATCAGAATTCAGATCCTCCATTTTAGGATTTATACTAGTAAAGGTTGACAATCCTCTAGAAAGGATAAAATTTCAGTTTTGGTAGACAAGCATCAATGTTTTCAACAAACTATGAATCATAGACTGTGGGAAAAAACTCTTTTTTTATATTCTTACATTGACCAATACAACTATAACAAATTTTTAGTAAAAAATATTAACCACACACACACACACATATATGAACCCTAAGTAAACAAATGAGAGAAGAGAAAGGGAGAATATGTACTGATAGGAGTGAATGAAGATAATAATATGAATAATGGAGTGGAGAGTGCACTCTATCCTAGTTGAATGATCCTTGCATCCAACATGTCTCGTGCCATATTTTCGATCTCTCTCGTTTGATCATAAGGGTATATATAGGGCCTTATGTTGGCAGGGATACTACATGGTGTAAGTTTAATGGCATGTTTAGAGATCTCATGAAAAAGGAAACCTTGTGAGAATTTCCTGAAACACCATGTCATGCTTATTGAAGTTATGTTTATATCTAAAGGAACATTTTCCACTTAAAGTTGGGCTTCTACTCAATGAATATTAACAATAAATCCATTAAAATGTTTTGAGGAGCTTCTCCATTTTATGTAAGATAATCACTTGAATGGGTAGAGCCTTTAGGCCATTAAGCCGATATTCCCTTCACTCTATGGAGAAACTTAAAAATAATTCCCCATGGTTCGTGGACATTGTACCCAATTATTTAATCCATTCACCACCAAAACCACCCTTTAAATAACAATGGTGTAAATGGAAATTGATAATTTGTAATCTACTTAGTTTAATGTTGTGGCATTTTCCTCCATTTACAATCACCACTTGAAAGTTTATAAATGGGTGTGTAACACAATTCAGTTTGTACAACATATTTTTTTTAATGAAGGTGTGGGTACTACCTAAGTCGATAAGGACTATGACATTTTGGTTGTTGATGTATCCTACAATTTTAACGGTTTTAGGCATGTCGATATCTTCCAAGGAATTCATCAATATGGTGTAAAATTTTGCTTCATTATTTAATGAGCACTCAAACTATTCTCACAAATCCGATTGAGGTTCCTCGTCATCCTTGTCATTATTCTTGAGGTGAATAGTATTTATTTGGAACATTTTTTCCACCAATACCATTTTTTATTACACCCAAAGAAAAATCCCTTAGCTTGTATCTCTTCCATTTCCTTTATCGTGATTATGGTCTACTTATGCATTTTTTTGTTATTTAGAACATATCTATCATTACTTCAGGACATGGATCCCATGAGAGACTTATGTTTATATACATTATTAGATTCAATATAACAAGCTAACTTGATGGATTTGACCATAATAGTTGGTACCTATATTCTAATTTAAATGTTGGGTTACATCATTTAAGCCATGAAAGCAAAGGCCCTATTAGCATCTAGATATGCACCTTTGTTTTTTAGGCACTAACTATTGCAAAAGTTGTAGATCCAAAGGTTTTTCTTCTATAACATTGCATGAGAATGATGGGGTCCATTAAACCTTTATTTTTTCGAGGTTTTTGTTCATTAAAAGTGTAAGCTCTCTATTGTTCCTTACTTATGAATTAAATGGATATTTGTTGGACGATAAAGGCATCATCACATAATATTTTTGTTGAGAGTAAAATGACATTATGGGTATGCACTCTTAAAGTATTCATGCTCCTTTCAAACCCATATAGAATACACAAGGATGATATTAAATATGGATGACCTAACCTATTGTCGTCAATAAGCCTAACAAGTGTATGAGCTAGCTAATTGTCTGAGGTTTGTGCCTATTGGCTGGATGTCATTTGGTCATGTACGAGTGAGCTACTTGTCTAAGGTTTGTACCTATTGATTGGCAGGAATTTGGATGCATATGAGTTGCAACTCTAAGTCCCTTTTATATTACTAAGTCCTATTGTCATTCGTGAAGCCTAGCGTGCCAGATACAAACCTACCATTGAAGGGAAAAATAACTTATTAAAATTCATATCTTATTTCTCCCTTTCATGTCATGAGTTGTTTCTTATTGACTTGTTCGCTAGAAAAACCAACAAAACTATTTTGAAGCTCAAAAGGGTCACAAATTGGAGCCTAGAAGGATCATCCAACAATATCTTTCCATATGCCAAATCCTCTGTGCCAATAATATCATATAAATATTTTTATCCCTACAAACCCATAATGGATTTCACCCTTTGTAATATCCTAACTTCAAAAATCTTCCCACAAGCCCAACACCTTAAGATAAATTGTATTTTGTATATTTCTTAGGTTCATATATATTATAGGATTTATCTCTTTATGTTTCCCCCAAATTCCTTAATCATCCCACATACTTAGCACTTAGTTATTCATTAGATTTTATATTATTTTTAGGTCCATTAAGTTAGGAGGATTTCGTTCTCTATGTGCCCTAGTACAAAATCCACCTATATACTTGACTCATGACATTATATTTATTCCATATAATTTTGGGTCCATCAAGATAGATGAGGAAATTAAGCATTGCAACTCCCCATGCTCTCATTCCCCAAATTTTCAAGAGTCCTTACACGTGGTTGGAGGGAATAAGATGTGGTTGTGTAAAGGGGAACATGTAAATGTTCCACATTGTAGGGAATTTTAGTTTCAACAAGAATCAAATCCTTCTATGGGTACCTAGCAAATGGAGAAGAAATGGAGACTCTTTTATTGATTTGGTTTACTCATTATGATGCATTTGAATTGAGATCCTTCGAGGGTGTATTCATTGTCTTTGTAGGACTTTGTTTGGTGGAAATATTTTGGAATAAAAAGCCTAGCTTAGGCTTCCTTGGGGATTGAATCCCACATGTTGTATGCCATGTCCCACACACCATATGAGGATGAAATTCCGTTGGAGGCCTAAGAGACACCTTAGAGGATCTCACCTAATCCTTACAATCTAAACAACTTGCCTTTGGAGGCCAAAACGTCACCTTTGAGGGCTTGATGTCACCCTAGGGCTATGGTTTGGTGGTGATTGAAGACACTTGGCCTTTGGAGGCCTAGTGCACTCATATACAACTCAATGAATTGACCTCTTGGAGGGATAGGTGTGGCAATTAAAATATAGAGTGCAGGAGTTAACTTGTTCAAGATTTCTTTTAATTCAATCTTGCTCCCTTCATTTTATGCACCTTGATATAAAGTGGAGGAGTTAACTTGTTCCCTTCACAAGATTTGTTTTAGTCTAAGCACCTATTGAACTAGAGTGGTGAACTTCTTAAGTGTATAATCTTCAAGTTGTTCACCCAAAATTCATTCCACTATCAAGAGGGAAGAGGTGTGTTCCAAAGCAACCCTAGTTCAATCGAGAGGCCATTGCACATTAACAATAAATTTGGTTTTCTAAGAAATTTTTTGTTGTTGTTTCTATCAAATATAATCTTTTTTTATTCAATAGATAGCCCATTTTCATAGTACACCATGCTCAATAAAAGACTCACAATATTTTTAGCTCATCCACTCTTTTGATTGCTTACTTGATTCACAAGATTTGACTTGCAAGTTTTGTTGAGATTGTGTAAGAAATTTTCCTTTTCAACTTATGAGAATAAAACCCCAAGTATAAGAATGGATCAACGAATATGTTAGCCTCTAAAAATATTCCCATGTCCAAAAAGCATTTACAGACCTCTTTGAAGATAACTATGCTTTTTACCATGCATTTTAGAAGTGTCATTTATTGATAATCATGTATTTTTTTCCCTTGAGAAAGAATGTACTGCACATCCATCCATGTTGCATGGGGTTGATTATGTAGATATATTCCAATTACCATAAGAACAAGTAGTAACCCTTTGCGTTCTACTATTGCCTATAATGGAATTGTTTCTAATTTGTAGAATTTGATTTAATGAAGGAACAAGTAACTCTTTGACTATGTTTTAATTTGATGTTTTTGTAATGGATTTATGCTTAAATGCACAAAAGCATAAAATGGACATAACATTTGGCTCTCTCAAAAATGATAAGCCAAACTAGCTCTTTGTTGTAGTTGTGTATGTGCATCTTCATTGTCTTGAAAATTAGGTCTATGTCATCCAATATTGTCCCAAAATGTCTCCAAAAGCCCCTTGAGCAAGGAAAACATGTTATTAACCTCTTGCTACTGGTGATAAAGTTCGAAAATAATTGAATATCTAATTAACTTAATTTGTACATTGTCTTTTGTTTTTTTGAGTTTGAACAAGTAATGAAGATTGTCAAAAATAATGATAGTATTCATGTCCAAAAATATATTATGGCTCTACAACATCGGAGAATTAAGTTGTAAGTGCCAGATGCCTTTGAATTAAGTCATAAGTCTCATATGCCTTCTCACACTTTCCTAGGTTTTTTGGCTTCTCAATGTCATGCTTCCCTAAGTCTATCTCGCTTCAAGGTTCCTTCACTTTTCATTGTTTATAGTACGTTGTAACATGTGTTTTAGGAAAGACAAGTATTGATGACCTTATAGTGACACATTGTATCCATCCATATTTGCAAGGAACATGACTTGAGATACTTCTAATTATGCTTCAACTTAACAAATCAATCATTCACATGTCATTGTGTGTCACCAGATAGAAGTATTGTGCTACTTCATCAATCTTTCTTGAACTTGTTCCCTATATGAAGATGGTTTTAATAACTTTTAATGGTTTGAACTTTAGATATAGTTGCATTGTACTTTTCTTATTTATTCCCTTGTCTTATTAATACAAGACCATTACCTATATTTTGAACCTTTTGAACATTGTTTCAACTCTCACTCCAATACTAGCGCAATAAACTTGGTTGATTGTAACATATATGGGTTCTAACTATGTGCCCATGTCTCAATAGCTTGATAAGAAAACATATATTAGGCCCATGAATTCTCTCCTATCCTTGGAATTATAGAAACAAGGGTTATATTTGATCAATAATTTTTCCTCTTCTCTGTGAGCCGTCTGATCGACATAGCCTCCAACTAGATATATTCAAGCACTACTACATATGACCAAATATGTCACGGTTCTTCGAATGGATGGAGAGAATGTTGGTAGGTGTGAGAATTTGGAGTTGATATGCTTCCAAACCCACTTCAAAATCGACATAGAAAATTCGAATGGATAATGATAACATTGGTAGGTGTGATAATTTGGAGTTGATATGCTCCCACACCCACTTCAAAATTGACATGGAAAATTGGGCATTGTCTAACTATTCTACGAAATGTTTTTTTTGGCCCGAATCCGACGACATAAATATGCACAAAACCAATATTTTTTGTTGTTTAAAGTCAATTTCTGAATGCAGAAATGGATTCAACATGTTTGAAAACCTTGAGCTCCCTCAGATTATATAGAAATAATCACTCAAATCTGTGGATCTAACAATTTCTTGTCCAATTTGAGGCAAATGTCCCCGGAAAAAATCATCGAATGGAGTTATCTTCCAATAATCACAATTTCCCTAATCAATTCATCTGACAGTCTAGAAACTTTCCGTAGAATCGAGTTATCTTCCTTCCTTGTTCCACTGAAGATGACGTTGATGCTGTGTTTCTTCAGTGCACTCATCAAAACGATCGTATTTGCTATCGATCTCCATTATGACATGTTTTTGATGCACAATTAATCTCCATTCAGCTGAAAACAAAAATGATTGTATAAATCTTTCTCTAACAATAACGTGCTACGATCTTATTTGAAGTAGTAGATATTTTACAGTTGCTGCAATATAACTCTCACAAAAACACACATAAGAAGCCATAACAAAACACACGATATTCTCCTCTAAAGCTTAATAATTCTCTCATTCATTCTCCAATGATAGTTAAATACACAAAACTTGCTAATAATCTTGAGATTGCCTATTTAAATTTGGAAAATGAGATAGCAAATTCCCTCATATAGGACCGTGTTTCAAAATCATAACCGATATTTCCTTATCCACACAAAAGGATTTGATAGGAGATTTCTTAGAAAGCAGGAGAAAACTATCATTTTTTTTTAAAACCTACAGAAGGCATGAAAATAGCGACGATAGTTCATCGCAAGTATGGCATATACGTCGCAAGCTATTGATGGGTGTTTGTACTCTTCCACACTTGTTTTTCACTATTGTAACGATCTTTCATCGCTACTTGCGATGCTTTTTCGTCGCAAGTATTGCATCTGCGTCGCAAGTCAGTGGTGGGGTTTTTACTTTGACACACTTTTTCATCGTTATTGCCACACTTTTTTGTCGCTATTGCCACGATTTTTTTGTCGAAAAAAAGTATGGCTCTTTTTAGGATGGTGAAACATGGTGGTCTAATTTCATCTTTGTTTCCATGAAAAATGAATGCATGGATATAGCGATGAAAAAAGTTCCACAAAAAAAATTGTTTGCTTTCGTGGAAAGTGTGACAGATATGTGTGGAAATAGCAACGAAAAACTATGGCAAATTTGGTCATATGTAGTAGTGAAGTGTTTGCAGTACAAGACTGAATGGGGATCTATGACTTGCACACTGTGAATCCCATCTAAATATTAACACAATCTACTGTCATTTCTTATTCATGCATATAGTGTAATTAGATCCATTAATTCATTCATACATCTTTCTAACATCTACTCATAGAAAGTGAAAGAGATACAACATTCAATAACATAACACATGTTTTACCATGGTTCACCCCCCTGGGCTACATCCACAAAGATTCGACTCTCTAACTCTTTTATTATGGTAGTTCCAAAACTACAACATCGTGCTCTTTACAACGCATTCTCAGTTGGGTCAAGATCTATCATGAGGTGGACTAGATCACACCAAGCTCCTCAGCCTATGATCTAACCCTTGAGATCTACCCTTCTGACCCTCTCCATCTCAACAACTTACAAAATTAGATCGGATTAGAGTAGTGTTACAGACTTAGCTACCTCTTCTCATGTGAGTAACACTCCATAAATCAGACCCCTTGAACTCTCTCTCTCTCCTCTCCTTTTCTAGACCTCCTATATATATATATATATGCATTTTTGGCTCATCAACCATTACAATGTATTACAAAAGCCCTAACCCTAACATTGTTAGGTCTTCAAAGCATGCACGTGTGCTGCTTTTTCTTCCAGTTGTTCCTTCCCTTTTGCATGCCTTCCTCCTAAAATAGCCTTTCTTTCTGATTCATCCTGCTTCCAACAAGGCACGAAGGAATTGAACCACCATGTCTTGGTTTTAAGGAAGGTGCTCTTTCATAGAGCTATCACCCTTTAAAACATTAGGAAAGAGGAATTTCATTGATTTCCCTAGAGTTAAGAAAACAATCTCCAATCATATTAAACTGATAATGTCTTTGAAAATGACATTAAAAATAATATTAATAAAAATCCATATTTCTTATACATTCAAGATATTATACAACCATATCAACATGGAAAGTTTAATCTAACCATGCATTAAAACATGTTTATAGGAAAATAAAAGATTCTACTAGCCAAAGACAAAGGCAACAAGGAAGGAGTTCCTCGATCTCTAACAAATTTGTGAAATGAATTCTCTCTCAACAAATACAAATAGAAAAACAATAAAAGGTAATACAATGATATCTTATCAAAGGCCACTTATAGTTTTAGGAAATCACTTTAGAGAATAATAGTTGTAAGGATATCACAAGAGACTGATGTTTCACTTCAAAGAAAAAGTATCCATAAATTGGAGTGTCTCAATTCCCAATTGGTCTAGAAATTCAGTGTCGAGAGTGCTTATAGCCTCATGGTCTCCTTCCTGGGTATTTGGGATCCAAGCATTGAAAGCTGGAGCAGATGTTTTCCCTGGTTCTTCCTCTTCTATGATTGGTATCGGGGTTATGCACGAAACCTATGAACTTTCCTCATCGTCATATATGGTAATCAAATTTATGAGGAAATTAGGAACACCCATCCCATTTGATTCTCTTGTTATACTCCATTGAGTTGTAGTAGTCACTGACGATGCTGCCTGTATTGACATAGGTCTAAGATTTTCTTGATCAACGGTTTCCTCTGGTGGAATCCTCTCTGAGCCATTTGTCTCTTCTCTGTGATTTCTTGTGTCGACGAGGGTAATCCTCAAGGGTTATATCAAAGGGTTAAGTGGGGTATTTTCTTCTAACCTTTGTATAGCTCTTTGGGCTTATTTTAGTAACAACACCCCCCTCCTCCGAGCCTCTGCTACTTCTACTGCTTTATTTTCTTATCTTACCTTGAGGGATTCTTGATTTGTCTGTTCTATCATTTCAACCTACTCATCCATAATCATTGCTTTGAATTTGGTCACATTGGGGTTATCCTTTCTATCAAGCACCTCCTCAATCCTAGTCACCCTCTATAAATATTTCATCTTCAAAACTATCATGCACATATGACCAACATGAATATACCTGCAATGTGGGATGAAGTGCAAGACCTTTTGGATCATGCTTGAGAAATCAAACTATGGAGAATCAATACTCAAGCTGGCTCAACCCGTCTTGTTTCATGTGTGTAGTGTCTTTTACCATGTAAAACCTTATATGAAAACCATAGGGTATGAAATCTCTCTTCTTGTCCTTCACCAAAGTGGCATTATAGCCTTGCAAAATGGTCTAGTAACAAATTTCTCCCACAATGAGCCGGTCTGGGACATGAATGGGGGAGTAAATGTGGCATGCCAATAGCCCCGAACACTTTGATATAAGTGTTGGTTTCTTCAAAATACCAGTGGCCTACTTTTGAAACCATATTTTTGGTTGTCATTGTAAGCCTTAGGCATTATTTCCTAAATATAATGAAATGTACTTGAGCTATGAACTCATCACATATCAGGGCATAAAATATCTTGTACCTATTCTACCATATAATGCTAAAATAAACATGCACGCGTAACTCAACAACATGCCAACATAGATTTATGTCTACAAAAATGTTCCTTGCGCAGATCACATCCAATAGGTATGACATCATGTGAAAAGATGGTGTTTCTCCATCATTTGGTGTCTGGGCCTGGAAGATGTTAGTGCTTAACTATTTGAAAATGATGGATCTCCAGTTGAGCCTACTCCCGGAGATCACCACAGTATATGTCAGGGGCATCCATGCTTCTAAAAAATTGGAGCAATCTTTTTCTCCATATAATCGACAGATCAAATCCATTAGATAAATATACGACTCTATGAGGTTTACCGTGGCATACCATTTGTTGCTCTTGTTTGTGAATTTATTTTCTTGTTTCCACCATGAGGCCATTAACCTACTAGTTTCATGGAACTCACAAAATTTGATCACAAACTCTGTATTTAGTCTTTCCTCTGGG
The DNA here is from genome assembly GCA_000966675.3 of Picea glauca. NCBI lineage: Eukaryota > Viridiplantae > Streptophyta > Pinopsida > Pinales > Pinaceae > Picea > Picea glauca. The sequence goes on along the minus strand of JZKD02S1791051.1, from coordinate 79,029 downwards.
TATTTGAGTTTGTATTATTTTTGGACCTCTATTGGAAGAAAAACACCAACACATTCTCCATTTTCATTATTGACTATGCATTTCATCACATTTGTGTGGTCAATTATCCATCCTAGGGTCTCGATGCAGGGAAAAACTGGGGTTCGATAGGCCACCATATGTAGGCATGATCGTTGGATGTTCGGGAACACCTGGTCATCCAACATATTGACATTAGGGTTTCTTTGTAGTATAAAATATGGGTAATCTTCCTGGTTTATCCTGTTAAACATATTTCCCCAATGTGGGAGCACCACTTTAGATCCAGTGCTTTCCTTTGTGTCGCCGAATGTCGGAGGTTGGGAAAAATCCTTTTTGGTAGATGTGAAGATAATTGGTTCTGCCTTTGAGGAAAAATCAAGATCTCTTGCAGTGCCTGGTGTAGACCCCTCACCAACCTCTGTATCCTTCCTTTTTGGAATTCTTGGTGAGCGCATGGTCGTTGGCTTTCTTGGAGGAATTTTTCCCGTCGAAAATAAAAAATTATAGTGAGTTACTAGCCAATCATGACAAATGTTATTGACAAAGTCGTAAGTGTAGAACTGATAAAGACAATGCTTACCTATTGCTTGCAATAAATTAAACTGGTCTTAGTGGTAATCAAAGTCAGAGAATGAGCTATAACCTCCTTGACACTTTCTCTTCCTCCTTCGTCAACTTTGGGTAATAAATGATTTGCGAATAGAATGACATGTTTGAGTATGACCTTGTAAATTTAAACAGAGTGTATAATTACCTTGTCGCAACAATTCGTAAATTTAGGAGTGCAAATGTGATATATGAAATCTATTACATAATCTGCACCATGCTTAGTATTAAATGCAATGAAGGCTGGTGGTGCAGGAGCGGGTTTTCGCAGTTCATCAATGAATTCAAATTCCAACGATTTCCCAGTGTGTGGGATTGTGTTGTTTGTTACGCAAAAATATAATTTGTCTACCAAATCCCATAAATTTGTCTTACCTCAGCTAGGGGTGTCCCATCCAATTTCCAATCCCTTTTCATATGTAATATCATAATATGTATCAGGGATATATGGTGCATCATAGATCTAGTAGGGTCATCGGTATCGATGGGTGAAAGTTCGAACTAAGATGAGGAGCTCGGTATTCTAGCAATCAGTCGATAGTCAATGACCACATCGGTGCCAAAGGGTCGAATTTGTAATTATTTTAGTTTGTGTATCTAGGAAAACGTTTAGATGTCGACAAATATCTTCGTATAGTGATGACGTGGAAATACTGTCATGGAATTACATATATGACACGAGGAAAAATATTGAGTCGTACAGACTACTTATGCGGACAAAACACGTGGCTATTGATTTTGACTTCTACATGAGAAACACATTTTTTTTTATATCGGTGATTTTATTTAGAAACACAACCTTGAATACAACATATTATCCTATTGATGTCGATGATGCATCAACAACCGACGATCGACAATTTGTTGATGGTTACTATTTCATAGTTTCGTTCTTTTGGATTTCACCGACTCCGAAAATTGTATCGGCGATCAGTGATCGAAGTTTTGTTATGGCCTATGTTAGTGGTTTTCCTTTTGTATTTCACTGATGTCGACGGTGTATCAACCATTATCATTTTTATGTAGTCATTTTACTACTCATATTGCACCGATACTGATAATAGGCACATGGCTCAAAACTTTAGCTATGTATACTTAGTTAAAATGCCAAGTTTTCTTAGAGAAAAGTTTAGTTTGCTCAATAATTCCAAACCAAGCCGAATATGATCGATGAAAAAACATAATCAAGATATAACCCCATTGATTCCTACACGACTGACTAAACTCAAAAAGACAAAGTGATGCAGGCGTGTGCTCTCTCACCTCCGACTCACCCGCTCACAGGATCGATTATGAATCCCCTCTCTTCTGAGCCAAAGCGGCTCTTTAGATTCCCTTCGGGAATCACTGCTTGAATTTGATCCAGCCCACAGGTCCTTCTTTTCCTCCTCTTGGCCTCTGCATGAACCAGGTACAATATCCCCACAAGAAAACTGTATTCGGGGTTCGGGTTTTTGGTATTTCCGTTGTCGAGAGTCACTGACCCTTTGAACTCTCGATCCCCAAATCTATGATGAGAACTTTTGTCCACGCGCTGGCCCTTCTGGCTCAGTTCCTGACACATATGACTAGCTCCCCGTGACCGTGGTCTTTCCTCCTTTCGGGGTTACTCCTATCTGAGTTTTGGCACTTGCACTGTCAAAAGACGCATTTCCTTGGGATTTTCGATTCTCCGATTGCCGACGTGCTTTACTTTGTGGCTATCCCTCCAGACTCAGCACCTGGTCCATGTGATCGTTACTTCGTGACCGCAGCCTTACCCTTCCATCGGGGTTTCAGGGTTCGCGGTTTCAAAATGCTCGAACTCCTTGTGCACGGGATTTCTGATTTGCCGATCCCCGATGTTCTCCTTTCTCGAGCTTCCCCTTTGTTATGATGACAACTAGCTCTCACTACGCCTCTGTCCTCCTACTCTGCTATGGTGACAACTGTACCCCACTCATCGGGATTTCGCGTATCGCGAGTCCAAAGTGCGCGAACAAATTGTCCTCGGAAACTCCGATTCCCCGATGAACAAAATGCCGACGGCGCCCGATCCTTTGCCACCTATCCTCCTGACACTCAGTGTGGCCCCACGCTCCAAGGCCTTATCAGGGAATCACGTTTCGCGATTCTATGATGCACGAAAAATTTATGCTCGGGATCTCTGATATCCTGATTCCCGATTGCCGATGAAGTCTTCTGACGAGCTTCTCTCGGTGGCGCTCGATCGCTGCCACACGTCCTCCTAGATGAACGATCCCGATTGCTTCGGGATTTTGAGACTTCCAATGTTCTGGTCCCCTTGTCTTCAGGAACTCCGATTTCCCAATGGTCGATATGTCGATGGCTGTCGGGACTTCTCTCCTCCTATCCACAGGCTTATCCTCCATGCACCTTCTGCATATCCGATGGCTGACGGGATCCTACACCAGATCTAACGGTCTAGATCTGTCTTCACTGGGTGCTCATCCTCCTGAGGCTACACTGTGCGCAACTTATCCCGATCCAACGACTGACGGGATTTCCTTGCGGAATTCGACGACTGTCGGTCTCTCCTTCTGTCGGATCCTCCTGAGCTCCTCCTGGACGTAGACTCTTCGACGGTCCAGGTCTTCCTTGCTGCAGATATGACGGCTGACGCTACTCCTCCTGAGCTTCAACGCTTTCTTCCCAGACTTGGGAGAATTTTGATTTCTCCAAGGACTCAGTCTTGGTTTCTTTCTCCAATGGGCTCCCGAACCTTGAGCTTCACTATGTGTATAAAACGCTGACTCCTCCTGAGTTTCCATTTCTTTGAATCCTCAAAGGACTCGTTTGACTCCTTCGCCTCTATGAAGTCCTCATGCGCAAAGCGCTATCTGTCCTGAGCATCTACGAGTACTCAGACCCCTTGGGGGATTTTGTCTTATTTCCTCCTCCCATAGATGGAGAATACAAATACCTTCCTGGTCCTTTGCTCAAGAAACCTCCTGACTGAGCCTTCTGGGTATTATATAGCCCTGTGAAGATCCCTCAGTGGATACTTCTTTCAGATGACAGAACTCAAAGAGTTCTCTGTTCTCCTGGCAGTGCCTGCACACTTTCTCGACGCCCTCCTGGCGGAGTCCCTTCTCCACAAAATGTTCAGCAGTTCTGTTCTCCGGTGCTCTTGTGCACTCACTCAATGCCCTCCTGGCAGAGCTCCCAGAATCCTCAGTGATTCTGTTCCTCTTTCAAACTCTCAGCAGAGTTCTTCTCCAACGCAACCCGTGTGTATGCTCAATGCCCACTTGGAAGAGCTCCCAGAATCCTCAGTGATTCTGTCTGCAACTGTGTTTCAGCTACACAGCCTTGCCTCCAAGGTGTTTAGCAACCTTGAGGTCTTCCTCCCGAGTTGTTGACTTCAGTTTCTGTGCCTCAGCACGTCTTCGTCTGACTCCCCAGAGTTCATAAGTGCATCCCCTGTGCACTGGTATTTAGAGACCGCAGTCCTCTGTCACACCCTCATGACATGAAACCTCAAAGACACTCAACCTGAAATCAAACACAACTCTCTGCAAACATACAACCATAGCATACATTTACAAAATAAAAGGAACACATACAGATATCCACATAACACAGAAAGTGCAGGAAAACTGCTCTGTCATATATTAGCGAATGGCAACAATCCCTGTATCTTTACAATGGTGTTGCTGAGCTCTCTCTAGATCCTCTCTGTCTGCTCTACATGCAGATCGTCTCTCCTCTAACTTGACTAACTCAAAATGAGATATCAAGATCTCTTTACCTGAGGGGCTCATTGAGCGCTTCCCTCCAGGTTCACCTACTCTAATAAATTACAATCAATGGCTGTCTAGTCCAGCGTATGGATCTAGATCTCAGCCATGACACACATTGTAACACCCCTCCTAGCT
>JZKD02S1791051.1:19668-69228 GCA_000966675.3 Picea glauca | reverse complement strand
TTACCTGGCAAAGCAAACCATGTCGCCCTTGGTTGGGGCATCCAACATTTTTTCATATCGACATCTTTGACAAACCCCAAGTATCACAAATCCATGTACCCACGATCTCTGATTTAGAAAACATAATCTCTGCTCCTTCCCTTTTATTTATCCTGTGCAAATTATTTGAGAAAACGATTGGCCTTATTCTATTCCTTTTCAATAGAAACATTTTTATCAATGTCTACACAAGCTCTCGAGTCTGGAAATCTGTATCCGCCTATGTGGTTTATGATTTTCGACCCTCTTTCCTTTTAACCTCAATCTATGTCCTTTCTAAAAAAGATTCGGGTGTGGCATACATTGGCATGAGGCCATTTAGCTATCCTTCCATTCTTACGGTGTTTATCCTCTACCAACAAGCATCCATAGCCCTGAAAGAGTCACCCCGATATCACAGACCTTGCTCTATTGCCAATGAGTGTCCATAGCCATGGTGGAGTTATTTTCATACCCTCTCATAATTTTTACTCATTTTAATATGGATCATTTTATTTTGGAAGAAATGTCGAGAGTGAGTCAGAGCTGAAGATATCTGTTTTTGACAAGGTGAAAGTATTAATGTGGGGCCTTTCTTGGCTTTGTCCATAGGTACATGTGATTCGTTCCATCTAGCCATCTTTCCATTTAGCATTACTAGGCCACCAAGCATATATTTCATTGCTTCCCCAGGTAGTATGCTTACAAACACAAATATGATTTGTTGAAAGTTTATATTTTCCCAGTGTCTCCTATTTTGTATGTCAATGTAGGTAAGGAGCAGAGTTTGTTTTACTATATTTATCAAAATCAACCACTTCTTTACAAAGCACAACTAAATAAAAAAAACAACAAACGAAAGAGAGAAATGAAAAGAATTTTGCATCTGGTCTTCCCTAAACCCACACAGTCATCTTGATCAAAATGTGTGCTAAAAAGAAACATAAACTCAAACAAAACATCATTTTTTATTTTATTTTTTTATTTAGGAGAAGTAGTATTCTATGACTTGGCCATTCACCGGGAGGGTGTCAGATTCGCCCCTCAAATTTTTCAACCGTTACATGCCTTCTACGATCTTCTCGGCCACCTAAAAAGGTATGAGCCATAGATTTTGGAACTTTGAGTGTTTTCCTTTGGACTTGTTTGTTTTATCCCACTTCAAGACTAGGTCCCCTACTTTGATTTTTTTTTCTTTGGCCTTATGTTTATCGAATCATCTTTTAACTACCTGCTGATGAGTGGTGAACTTAACTTTAGCCTTTTCCCTTTCTTCATCTATCACGTGAAGGGTATCAATCTTTTGTTGTAGAGAGGATGGGGGATGACCTCTTGATTCCTGGGAAAGTTGTAAAGATGGAAGGTACAATCTATTTGGAAGAATGGATTCTTTCCCATATACCATAAAATACAAAGAGTTTCTTATGGCTTCTTTAGGTGTTACTCTATCATCCCACATGGAATTATGAATACACATTGCAACCGTTACGTGCCCACATGGTGTTACTCTATTTTTTAAATTTGCACCAGGTTTTTATTAGTTGATTCCACTACCCCATTCCCTTGCGGATAATAGTTTTCAAAATATCTTATTATGATCCCCTTATCAAGGGAGAATTATATCAAACACATGGAAGAAAAATAGGCAGCATTGTAAAAAACGAGGACAAAGGGCATCCCAAACCTTGTTATTAGTTGTTGTTCTAAAAATTGGATCACTACCTTTTCATTAATGTGTGTGAGAGGGATAGCCTTTGTCCACCTTGTGAAATAATATGTTGCAGTCAAGATATACTTATGTTGTTTCGAAGAATTGAGAGTAATTTCTCCTATGATGTCTATTTCCCATTGCTCAAAAGGTCTGGATGCACCCGAATCTAACAATTTGAGAACCAATTTCTATCAATACACATGTGGTTGGACGCACCAGAATCTAACAAGCTATGTTGATGTTGATGTGAAACATCACAAGTAGACAATACCTCATAAACCATACCTGAACTAGAACTTGAACTTGTTTCAACTACATTAGCTTCCTTTGATTCTTTTGTGGAGTCCTCCTTGGATGCATTATGTCTTTTCCAACAATCCTTCTTGAGATGCCCATATTTTCCATAGAACCAACATTTTTTCTTACTCTTCTTGCCTCGTGACTTAGACCTTGATGTACCCCTCTATTTTTTCCCGCTTTCTGTAGATCGACGTATGACAACCATTGCTTATGTTGTTGAGTTTTATTTACCGGATGTTTTCCTTATAACCTCAGACAACAAAGCTCCCACAACAATGTCATAATAAATGGAATCTGTTGTGTTAAACCGCACACTTGTGACCATATGGTCCCAAGACTCAGGAAATGAAAACAATAGTGTAACCTCCTTGTCCTCATCTTTGAACTTTACTTCCATACTAGTTAATTAAGAAATCAAAGTATTTAAAACATTCAAGTGATCAACAATTTCCATACCTTCTTTCATCCACAAGTTGTACAAATGCCTCTTTAAGAAAATTTTGTTTGAAAAGTTATTTGTCATATACAGACTCTCCATTTTTGTCCACAAACCTAATGTTGTCTTTTCTTTAGTGATGTTAAACAACACCTCATCTACCAAATACAAATGAATAGTACTGAGCGCTCTTGCATCCAGATCTTCCCAGCCCTCATCTATCATGCTTGTCGGTTTCTTTGACTTTCCAACCAAGGCCTTTTGCAATCCTTGTTGCACAAGAAGATCTCACATATTGAGCTTCCATAACGCAAAGATATTCTTACCACTTAACTTTTCCACCTCAAACTTGGAACTTTGCACTTTCACCATTAGCACAACCTCCTAAACCATAGATGATTTTAGGGGTTAAATTTTGCAAATGGGATAATTTTCCATGGGTTTTCCCAAAAACATATTCGTTAATTTCCATTTTTTCTAAAAACGATTCACCCAAATTCCATAGAATAAAATTACTTTACCTTAAAAATCACCAAACATTTATAGAAATTATATAAAATCCTTAGAAATTTGAATAATTTTACAAAAATATCGCCAAACATTAAACATTTTTCATATTAAGGACTAGTAATATTAGCCCAAGTTTATACATTTTAATACAAATTTCCATGCTTAAAATTATCCCTGTCCTAAACCACTACATATAAAAGAAAACGCTTTTATTTTTGGATCTTCGCACCTTATCAAACTACATCCTGCGACGATGTCACACTTTGCACTATGTAGTGCCCGTGACGATGTCTCACTGTGTGTAATGTGGTGCCTGTGTCGATGTCGCACTATGCACTATGTAGTGCATGTGTCGATGTCGCACTATGCACTATGTAGTGCTCGCGATGATTCCAATTTTTTTTCAATTTAGAAAGTTTTTCTGCGACCATCGCACTTTGCTACAGGGATTTGGAGGTTATCATTCTTTTTTCTTATTCACCCAGTGGGGGATTTGATTCAAATATACCCTCCATTTTGTTGACCTAGATGATGGATCCTATATGGTCCTTACCATCATATTTCAGTAATTCATTTTTTATTTTTTGATAATCTCTATATTGAAATATTAAGTTATGGATACTACCTAAAAAAAATTGTTTTTGGTGCTTCTTGATGTCTCTAGTCACTTGTATTTTGTGATTCTAGACTTTGTGGTGGTATTCGGTAGGCTAAGGGTTCTGCCAATAATACATCTAAGATTTTGGTTAGTTGGTCAATTCTTTCATTTATGATTATTAAGCATCCTTGTTATTTCATCCTTGTCATTATTTTTTATTTTTAATAGTGCATGCCATCATTTCTCATACTCCATTATTAATCTGTCAATCTTGTTTTCCTTTTGTATTAATTTATTGATTTTATATCTTAATTCTTTCTATGATTCTCCTAACTCTTTTTGTCCTTCTCCTAACTCTTTGTATCTGATCCAGATGGATATCGATGACCACCCACCTATTACAATTGTATCACATGTAGTTTTCATTTTGGTAGTTATTTTCCTAGCTTTTCAGGTCTTGAACTTCTAGGGCCGTTTTGAGGCCCTAAACCGTGGTTTTTTGGATTTCCACAATCACACTAGAGATTGATTCATAGTGTGATGAAATAATGTGTATTCCTCGTATATACCTTTCCAATGGTCTATCATGCGGCTAAAACATATATTGTATGCAAAAGTTATGACCCTGGGAAGTTGATGTACCAACTTACCCCAATGGGGCCCACATGACTTTTGATGCTTCATCTCCTAGGGTTAGGTTTTTGGATTTTTGGGGTTTTGGAATTTATGTTTGATGTAAAAATTCCTTTGGATCCTCAATGTACTCTTCTTCTTGTGAATGATCACATCTGTCACATCTCTTCTCAGAGATAAGCCACCACCATTCTAGGAAGCTTATTTCAGTTTGCATTTTACAATTTCGACATATTTCTTTATTGAATAGAAGCCAAGTTTTACTGTATATCTGTTATTGTTCATTGTATATCTGTGTTAATAATTTAGATCTATATTTATTTCATTTTGTTCATAAAATCTGGATCATTGGTATCATAACAATTTCTCCTTGTTGTTCTTAGTGCTTGTCCCCGACGTGGTCAGGGTACAAAGAGTTGGGTCTCGAGATTGTTTCTCTTAAGGAAAAGAGCTCTCTCACACCCAAGTGACCTTCCATGGAGGGAGAAAATAAATAACATGGGACATGATATCCTTTCAAACTATTTTTCTAGGAAGATCTCACACAACATAGGAACAAGATTATGGATAGTTTTGTACAAATCCTTCGACAACTACCAACAGGTGATGCATCTTCCTTGAGCAAAAACACTTCCTTCTTCAGGTATAGATCAAATTTATATTCATATATTTGAAGGTCATATAGATTCATATGATGTAGACAAATGGTTGAATCTTCTAGAAGGGTATTTTTCTATCCATAATTTTTCCAATAGAGAAAATATTGCATTTTCTCTCCTCAAAGCCATCCCCCATGTCAAAGATTGGTGGGATACTTTCTGTGAACAAAAGGAAACAGAGGAACTATCATTATTTACAGTCACACTCACTTGGGAGTCCTTCAGGGATTCTATTAAGGAACAATACTACCATGTTGGAAGTTACAGCGACCTGTATACAAGATGGACCACACTGCGGCAGAAAAGGGACCGAACAGTGCCAGATTTCACAAATATCTTCCATACCTTGTGCACTAACATGGGTATCAAATATTTTGAGAAAAAAATGGTGCTCAAGTACTGTGGAGGTATGTATAGATACATCCATATATAAATGGAGTTTCTGGACATCTCATCCTTGGGTGTGACATATTGATATGTTGTCAAAATCGAGTAGAAGCTTAAACAAAATACGCAACAGTTTGGGTCTGGGAACCCCTCACAACAAAAACAAGGCAAGGGAATCCCTGATCCGTAGAAAAAAGGAAAGAGAAAATAGGGGCAATCTCACGAAAACTAGTCTAAGACACAAACAAAGAAGGACAATAGAAATCCAAAGAAAGACACTAGGAAGTGGTGCAACTTCCATAAGATCCCCTGGCATAACACTGTTGATTACCGCTCAAAGAAATCATTGCTGGCTGAGGTGAAAGCCTCTGAATCATATGTGGGTTCTGAATTTGAGTTAGAACTAGAAAAAGGGAGACAAATTATTGATGCGTAACCCAGTGCCGTCATTGATACCACCAAGATATAGCCCAGTGAGCCTGGTGAGCCATAGGAAGGTGAGCACCTCTTTCATTCACATATGTGGGAGAAGGGTTCTCCGATGTACTTCATCATTGATAGCGATATCTAGAAGAACCTCATCTCAGTGGAGGTCATCAAGAGGTTGGCCCTGCCGAAAATGCCACACCCACAACCATATACCATTAGATGGCTCTGCCAAGGAAGCGATCTTCGCGTCAACCAACAATGTCACCTATCCTACAACATCAATCCCTTCAAAGATGAGGTATTGTGTGATTTCTCTCCCCTTTAATTTTGTGATATTATTTTAGGCCAAAATTATTTATGGAAATGTCATTTTGTATATGAGTCTAGGCCTCACATTGTTATTATTAATTTGGACAGGAAATTTTACAGGATACCTGAAGTAGTCCCACCTATTTCCATTTCCTTGATCTCTGCCAAGGAATGAAGGAAGGTCATCTGTCATACCAAGAAGTTTTTATTCTTCATGATTCACTCTCAAAATGAGACTATAACATACCCAACCACCCACAGGTCAGGTACGCTACCTGCAAGCCCACCCTTGGAATTCCTTCTCATGATGACCTTCTTTATTTATTAAGGACACATAAGATAACAGATTTAACAACATGCACAACAATATCCAACAAGTATGCAATATCTAAAGATTATGTTAAATGATAATTAAATATACAGAACAAAAATACATTCATATACATGTAAATGGCAATTAAACTACACAGCGGAATACATTCATACACAGATAGTAATATCATGACAGAGAGCACTTATATTTATGAAAGATGACACTGAATGACTGCAGGCCAAGGATGTTCCATGCAATCGTAGACACTGCTACTCTAAATCCAAACAAGAGTGTCACCCCCGAGCCAAGGCTATGAATCCACAAGGATGGTTCTAGAGTGTAATTGGATTCCCAAACGAGTCATCTCTCAAGATCTCATAGGTTTATCGACACCCACAACAATCAAAGTTCCCAACTCTCTTCTACCCAGCCTGTGCCACCCGAGAGAATGGACCTCCACCCTTCTCTGCCATGTAGTCCCTCAGGCAATCCTTCTCCTTCCTGACAAAGCTTCCAACACAGCTGGTCCAGAATCTCAATGTTGGAAGTCTCAGGACTTGCAATTGTGAGAAGAACAGGGAACGAGCCAATGCATTGCAGACATGCAGGTCCCAGGTCACAGTTGGATCACACCAGCGACCAATATAGCCAACTATTTCATGGCTAAGTCTTTCAACAACTTCATTTCCTTTTCCAAGCCAATACGCAGGTGATGATGGATCAATGGACGAGTTAGGGGTGGTGCATGGGAGTGCATACATGGGAGTGTGTGAGGGAATAATGAGTGAGGGAATGGGAAAATAATGAACAAGTCATTATTCCAACCCCACCATCAAACTAGAGGCGGGTTTAACTAACCTCGTGGGGAAAAGAAGAACCTCCTGGCCATCCCCAAGAAGTTCACGTAATTGATCCCCTCCCTTAAACAAAAAGGGTATTAAGAAAAAATAGGAATAAACACTTAGTCCCTAAATCTCCCTCTCTTGTGGAATCATAGCCCCCTATAACTCTAGTCCTTGTCCGTCTAGCAACCAACGGTGTATTTATTATTATTAATGATCAAAACATTACATTTCTTGGGCATACTAGCACTTCGATAATTGTTTGGGCACTCTTGCCTCCCAACATTGTAATAATACATTATTTAAAATGGGGGATCAAAAACCCGGGCTGTTACATCCCCTCCCCCTTTTTTTGGCACTGTCCTTGCATATACAAAACATAGATCAAAATATCAAATTTATTCAAAAAGTTGTGATTACTCTACCCGCATGGCATCTTCATGCTCCCAGGTAGAATTTTCAGGACCGTAGCAGGTCCAATGAACTTTTACCAGTTCTATAACTTGATTCCAGATAATTTTGACTTTAATGTCCAACACCTGCACTAGATGAACCTGAAAGTCTCCCTCTGTCTCTACATGAATCAGATGTCAATAAATAACATGGTTAGGATCATGTACATATTTCTTTAGTAAATATACAATAAATACATTATGCACATTCATGGAAATAGGCAATGCAAGCATGTTTGCAACCGGCCCTATTCTATCCAATATTTTGAATGGATCACATAACCTGGCTGCCAACTTTGTACAACTATCCAATTTCAAAGATATTTTCTTGGGCTTCAATTTCAAAAGTACAAGATCCCCTACTTTAAATTCTCTAACTGTCATGTTCTTGTCTGCATAAACTTTCTATCTATCCTGAGCTGCCTTTAAATTCTGCTTAATCTTGACCACCTGGTCTTCCATGTCCTTGAGAAACTCTGACTCAAGTACAACTCTATCTGTTGGGTTGTCCCAACTCACTGGAGTATTGCATTTCCTACCATACAAGGCTTCAAATGGGCTCATTTTCAATGAATCTTGATACCCATTATTATATGCAAACTCAACCAAGTGTAACTAATCTTCCCACTTAGATGGCTTATCCATCACATACATTCTCAACATGTATTTAATTATTCGATTGACCCTCTATGTTTGCCCATCTGTCTGGGGATGATATGTTGTGCTAAATTTTATATTTGTGCCAAATCCTTTAAACAATCCCCTCCAAAGATTGGAGGTAAACTTCGTATCTCTGTCCAAGACAATTTTCCTAGGTATCCCATGCAACCTACCAATTTCCTTCATGAAAATTTCTGCAATATTAGTTGTTGTATGCGTTGTCTTCACATGCACAAAATGAGAAACCTTTGTTAATTTTTCAACCACCACCATGATTGAATCATGTTGCCTATTCGTTCTGGGTAATCCTGTGATGAAATCCATGGTGATCACTTCCCATTTCTTCTTTGGAATTGGCAATGGTTGTAGCAAACCTGCTGGGTTCCTATGCTCAACCTTCACCTTCTAACATTCTATACATTGAGCAATGTAATCAACAACATCCTTCTTCATTCCCGACCAAAAGAACTAGCCTCTTACTGCTGTAATTTTTTTCTGGTAACCAGGATGTCCAACATAAGGAACACCATGCATTTCCTTCAATACCAAATTCCTCAGTTCTCCAGAACTAGGAACATAGATTCTATTTTTATGCATGAGAAATCCATCTTCCTTTATGTCATACTCCTTTATTTTCTGTTGTGCATTTCCTTGTTGTAAGTTTTCCTTTACCTATAGGTAGTGCTGATCTATAAAAAGACCATCTAAAATTCTTCTTTTTAAGTCTTACTAATGCATATTGACAGCAATAGCATGCATGAGATGCACTCTCCTACTAAGTGCATCAACAAATTTATTCTCCTTTCCCTTGATATGCTTGATATCAAAGTCATACTCACTTAAAAATTCTAGCCATCTTGTTTTCCTGGCATTCAAGGTTGGTTGTTCGAAAACAAACTTCATACCAATGTGGTCTTTCCTTAATTCAAATTTCTTCCCCATGAGATAGTGCCTCCACATCCTCAAGGTGTGAACAATGGCAACAAGTTCCAAGTCGTGCGTGGCATAGTTCCTCTCATGTTTCTTAAGATTTCTAGTCTCATATCTAATGACATGTCCATTCTACATGAGGACTTCCCCAAGTCTTTCCTTACAAGCGTTTGTACATACCAAAAAACCTTCATTTGGGTCGGCAATATTTAACACAGGCGCACTAGTAAGTAATTCCTTTAACAGATTAAAATTATTTTCACACTTGAGTGCCCATTCAAATTTAGTTCCCTTCTTTTGGAAAGAGGTGATGGGGTGAGCAATATTAGAGAACCCTACTATGAACCTTCAGTAGTATCTAACTAATCCCATAAAATATCTGATGGCTGACACATTTCTGGGTGTTGGCCATCCTCTAATGGCTTCAATATTCTCTGGATCTATTGCTATGCCCTGCTCTGAAATAATGTGTCCCAAGTAATGGATATTAACACTTACTCAACTTGGCGTAAAATTGATGTTCTCTCAGTACTTGCAATGCCAATCTCAAGTGATGTTCATGCTCCTCTTCAAACTTAGAATAGATAAGTATGTCATCTAGGAATACTATGACAAACTTGTCCAAATAATTTCTGAATATGCCATTCATTAAGAACATGAAGATAGTTGGTGCATTAGTCAGTCCAAAAGGCACCACTACAAATTCATAATGCCCATACCTAGTCCTAAGGACTATCTTATGAATGTCTTCTTCCTTGATTCTTACCTGATGGTATCCTACCCTCAGGTCAATATTTGAAATTATATTTTCTCCTCTTAGCTAATCAAAGAGGTCATCAATTTGAAGTAGCAGATACTTTATCTTTATAGTGTACTTGTTTAGTTGTCGGAAGTCAATACACAGCCTCAAGGTTCCATCCTTATTTTTGACAAAAAGTACTGGTGCTCCCCAAGGTGAAACACTTAGATGGATGTACCCTTTCCTCAACAATTCCTCCAACTACATTTGTAATTCTTTTAGCTCTGGTGTTCTCATTCTGTAAGGTTTTTTTGACACCAGGGAAACTCCTGTCACTAAATCAATTGAGAAATATATCTCCCTTCTTGGTGGCAATTCGAGTATTTCTTGGAATACATCTTCAAATTCCTGTGGCACCGAGAAATCTTCAAGGATTTGCCCCTTTGTATCAACTAGCTCCTCCACATGGGCTACATACAGTGGATATCCTTTTATAAAACACTTTTTCAGCTGTAAGGTTGAAATCTCCCTTATATAGATGGGTCTTGGAACTCCTTTCACAGTGCTCTGTTTTCCATTTCCATCAAGACTTGTAAATGTCTTGTTATGAAAATCTAGGACAACATGATTATTTTCCAACCAATCCATCCCAATCAAAATATCATAAGACCCCAATGGTATGATGTTTAGATCAACACTAGTATTCACGCCATTAAGACTTATGGAACAACTTCTAACCATATCATGGATTCTTCTTTTGGTTCCAGTGGCTAATTGAACCAAACTTGTTTTTCCAAGTTTACTTTTCTCCAAATGTAATCTATCCACTATCTTAGGGTCAATGTAACAATGGATTTATCTTGAATTAGTAAAAATAGAAATAGGATGATTTATGATCTTACCTTCCACCTCGATCATATTCGATTGGTATTCTGCTTGTCAATCATTTAAAGTTGCATAGATTCTCCCCATATCTCCGATTTTTGTAGCCTATTAGATGTTGTGCACAGTCTTCGCTCTATCCTTTCTATGTGGGAAATCCTTGTACAAGTGATCTTCCTTGAATCCCTAGCATTGGATTGGTGATCTTCCCCTTTTTCCCAAGGAGTCTTCCTTCTTGAAATCCACCTTAGCATACTGATCTTGGTGATTTATATTAGGATCATTCCTATGGAGGGGAGGTTTGAATCCTTTCCTCCTCTGATTGAATTTCACATTCTTCTAGTCCTTCCAAGATTTATGCATGGATTATCTTCCCTGGCCTTGATCATACATGTATTTAGCCTCTTTGATGGCCTCAGTCAAGGTCTTCGGTTCATCACACTTGATCTTTTCCTTATAGAAGGCTGGAAATCCACTTAGAACTCTCTGTATTTTCACTTTCTCATCACTAATGAACCTAACATACTTTAACAATCCCAAAAAATTCTTCTTGTATTCTTCCATATTCATGCTTCCCAACCCGAGTTCAAAGAACTCCTGCATTTTCTTGTCATAGAAATTCTCTGAGAGGTACTCCTTCTAGAAGTAATTATTGAATTGTTTCCAAGTGATCCTACTTTCATTAACATGTTCCACTTTCTTCAATTAGTCCCACCACACTGCAACTTTCCTGTGTAAATGATAGGTGGAAATCCTGGCTTCCAAGTTTGATGAATAGTTATGCAAATGAAAGTATATCCGGAGCCCAAGCAACCATTCTTGATCATCATCTTCCATTTCCCTTTCACCATCGAAGGAAGGTGGCTTGAGCTTCCTAAACTCTCCTTGAAAACTATCTATCTCTTGTTTTCTTCTATGGTGTCTAACAAAAGACACTTCTAGGTTTCTTACGGGATCATCTGATGCATAAAACTTCCTTCCTAAATAAGGAGGTGAGTTATGTCCACGAGATCTGCTAGCACTTCTGGAATAACTAGCTCTTCCATGGGCATCTCCTCTTTCCTGACACCTGCCTTCTTCTTCTTGTCTTGAACTTGATTCCTTCTTCATTTGCCTCTGCAACTGATTTAAACTCTGCAACACTCGATCATTTATCCGACTTTTCTCTCTCATCAGTCTCTTGTTGTCTGCTTTGTAGCTCTGCACTTCCATCTTCAAGCTTCTTACTGTTTCTATGAACGTTTCTTATTCTGCTTTTTCCTTGTGTCCATTGGACTCTGTCTCTGCATTACCGATTCTGATATTCTATCCTTTGGCCTCCTTTTCATGACTAGAGGCTTCCTCACCTTCTCCCATTTCCTCAATATGCATCCTGAGTTGATGCGCTTAAGCCTCTTAATTCTGCAAAATGTGCAAGCGACCATTTTTTTTGAATTATGCGTATGATAGACAAAGTTGCCCAATCATGATACAAATCTCTTTCTTGTTTATGGAGATCATATCCCCATTCTCCGAAAATAACAGTGTCATGTTATCCCTGGCCGACACAGTGTTCACCCTGTGCAAGCGCTTCCTTCAAACCACCTCCCAGGTGAACACGACTATAAACCATAGCTAAATCTTCCCTTAGCACTTCTTTGTCTCGGAGACAACCAATTCGACCCTTATCCTTCCTTCCTTATCTTTCAACCTGCATATGACCAGGGCCATGACCCTATGCTTAGCTAAAAGAGCACTTGTTCATAGCTTCGAGACATCGAATCTTTTAGCCAGGACCAGATAAATAGTCCTCGTCCTCTTTCGCGATCAACCATCAAGATCTTCTTTGGGACTCCATGCTTTGGGAGTCTCAAATTTTCTTTCTTGCCTCCTCCTGGTATGCCTTTACCCAGGGTTCTTGATCTATCGACATGTGTCCTCTCAGAGATCAGAAGCTGTGAATCATTTCATTGTTTCAGGATTCGAAAGTTTCAAACTTCCCTCCTGCACTTTCTCCCGGCGTGCTTTTACCCGAAGTCGACGATCCCTCAATGTGTGTTCTTTGGATTCAACGGTCAATATATACTCCGACCTTCAGGCCTTCAGAAGTTTTCGAACCAACAAAACTTGTCACCTCCTTCCCTTCTGGAGTGTCCAGTCTTCCGAAATGCATGATTTGTTTCCACGTGGTGAAATGTTGGGAGAGGACACATGGCCCAATCAGGCGGGTGACACGTGTCACATTCCAATCGACTTTTCAATGTTGCAAATGCCCAAAACTTACTAACACATGGCACACATCCCATGTGTCCATGTCATCCCCAGTGACATCATTGTGCCTTCTCACTTCATCTCTTCGATAGTTTTCAAACTAGCACACTTCCAATTCTCCCGAACTCTGAATTCCTTAACTGGCTAATCTGTCGCCATGTGTCCTCCTGGATCAAATGACCAGGTTTCACTTCAGGTCTTCACCCATATTCCAAGGATATTCTCCACGTGTCCTCCTCAATATGACGACTATGATTTCTTTGGGGATCTTGACTTCAGATATCTCAAACTTCAACCTTTTTCCTTGAAAATATTTTTATCCGAAGTTCATGATCTTCTGATGCTTGTCCCCCGTGGATCAATGACCACGATTCCTTCGGTACTTTGGACTCCGTAAATCTAAAATTTCAAACTTATTTTTCCCCACTGGCTTTTATCCAAATTCATGGATCTGGTGACGCATATCTCTTCGCAGTTCAATGGCTGATATATTTTCGGATGATAGAACGATCGATGTTTTCTCTGGCTCTTCGGATCTCTGGGCTTCGGGAGTCTCAAACCTCAACTGAAAATATCTCGAATGGATTCCTCCGAAGTTACTAATTTTTTGACACATAACCTTTGGGTGATCGGTGGTCAGGATATAATTTAGACGATCTGATAGTTGAAGTTTACTTCAGGTCTCCGTCTCTTTGAGTTTCAGGAGTCTCAGATTGACGCGTGTCCTCCTATGGATCGACGGTCCCCAACTACTTTGGCTATTCAGAGTTTCAATTTTCAAGCCCTACATGTCACATCGTTGCATGCCTTTAAATTTGTGGGGACTTCATTGACAATTTGGAGTAACCCACTTTTTGCCTCACAATTCTCCTGATGCTAACATGTAACCTCTCAGGGAAACCGTGGTTTGGGTTGCAGGACCACCTTGGAAATTTATCTCTTGTGAAACTAAGTTCCCTTCAATACTTGTTGGTCATTCATATCTTTCTCAAATGGGATCTAATGGTCGTGACCTTAACCTTGCTTCCTTTTCATCGGATGACCCCTATTTACCTGTCCTCCGATGAAACAATTCTGGATCTCCCCGATCCTACCATGGATATCATACCCAAATTATAAAGGAACGATCACGATCCTTCCAACCCTCACAGAGGTTATATGACGTTTTGTATCATGCATAGCATGTGAAACACCATTCCTCCTGAGCTTTTCTACTTCACAGTCAGAGTTTGATCTTGACCACGAGATTCTGACCAATAGACCTGGCCCATACGAGCCCGATGTTTCAACCAAAAGATTTGATACCAATCTGTAACATACCCAACCACCCACAGGCCGGGTACTCTACCTACAAGACCTCCCTTGGAATTCTTTCTCATTCTGACCTTGTTTATTTATTAAGGATGCATAAGCTAACAGATTTAATGACATGCACAACAATATCTAGCAAGCATGTAAGATCTAAACATTATGTTAAACGATAATTAAATATACATTGCATAAAGATGTATGGAAAACTACCTTCCAGTACAAATAAGGTCTTTTTTAATGGTTGGTCATGCCCTTTAGTTTGATGAATTCCCAAACAAATTTCATGAGGATGATGGATGATATCTTGTGGCATTTCACCAATTATTTTGTGGTGGTGTATTTGGATGGAATCCTCATATACAACAAGAATTGAGTAGAACACTTGCATCATATTCAACAGGTTCTACACACTCGATGATAACACAAGCTATATGTAAATTTGGAAAAATGCTCCTTTGGCATGGACAGGGTCTAGTACCTAGGCTACATTGTTGGTGAGCATGGAGTGCATGTGTTTCTAGCCAAGATCCAGGTTACTCGTGATTAGCCAGCCCCAACCACACTCACTTAGCTTCAAATATTTTTAGGCCTTGTCAATTTCTATCATAGGTTCCTATTGGGATTCTCCCATATTGCATGGGCCATTAGCCAAGTAACCAGGGGTGGTGGTAAGGAAAATTCCATGCAGATATTATCAAAAAAAAAAAGTGTCCGATGATCCGAAGTAGTGTTTGTGCTCAATCCCAGTACTCTCATCACCCAACCTAAAAAAACCCTTTGAGATCGAGACAAATGATTCAGACTATGTTGTGGGTACAGTTTTCACTTATCATGGGCACCCCGTGGGATATCTTAGTGAGACACTACCAGATGTCATTCATAAGTACCCTACTTACGACAAAGAAATGTACTCCATTTTGCAAGTCTGCCGCTAGTGGAGGCATTGCATTCTTAGGAATGAGACAATCATCCACACCAGTCATAAGCCACTGCAGTTCATGCAGAAAAAAGGAAAATTGCAGAATAATCATCATCAGAAGTGGTCCACATACTTGCAGTAGTTCCATATTAACATTAAGTATAAGACAAGAAGAACCAACTATCTGGTTGATTGCCTCAACTACCCTCCAGTTGCAACACTCACCACAGTGCTAAACTTCTGCGACCACGAGACCTCCAGATGGCCCCAAATCTATGAGAGAGATCCTGACTTTGTTGGTACCTCCCAGATGATGGGCACAAACATAGTTTTCACTGATTTCCATATTTTGGATGGGATGTTGTGTGATCTGGTCCATCTCTATGTTCGATCAAGTGAGCGAGCGAAGATAATTTGGGAATCCCACTACAGTCGGGTGGTAGGACACTTCGGCATAAAAAAGACAGTGGCAATACTGCAACAACATTTCTATTGGTCAAAACTTTGACAATATGTCAGCAAGTATATCAGGTCTTGCACCGCCTATGTCATTTTGAAACCAACTATTAAGAAATAAGGCATGTACACCCCTCTTCCTACTCCTTAAATTCTCTTGGAAGATATCTCGATGGACTACATTTCGGGCCTTCCATCAACTAAGAAGGGAAATGTATTTGTTTTTTTGGTGGTTGATCATTTTTCTAAAATGGTGATTCTGGCCACCGACAAGAAGAGAATCATAGTAGAGACCACTGCTAGGCTCTTCTTCGAACGAGTGTGGGTACATTTTGGGATACCACAAAACATCGTCTCATATCGAGAAAATCATTTCCTCAACACATTTTGGTCGAGCCTCTCATCATTTTTGGGCACCAAGCTCACCAAATCCATTACCTTCTACCCCCAGACGGATGGCTAAATCAAGTTCGTCAACCAAATGATCGTGCATATCCTACTCATGTACAATTCCAAGAATCCCCACACATGGGATGAGAGTATTCCCTATACTCAACACAACTACAAAAAATACATACATAACTCAACTGGCCACAATCCCTTTCAGGTGGGGTTGAGATTTCAACCATCGGGTCCCATGGATGTTGTAGTACCCCTTGTAGCCACCCAGGAAGACTCGTCCCATGCTCAAACTGAGGTCAACAAAGCTACCCAGTTCATTGAGTGGATCCAACACATCCTCCAACAGGTTCAGGATATTTTACAGAAGTTCAATGACAAATGTAAGAAACGCCATGATCAACACCAGATGCCACACAAGTTTTAGGTGGGAGATAAAGTTTCATTGCACTTGAAGAAATAACACCTTACAGGGCCCCATCAGAAGCTTCGTCCACTCTGCTATGGACCTTACACCATCACCAAGGTCATGGGAGACAATTCTTTTGAGCTCAACATTTGCCCCTTCCTTGGCTTCCACCCAGTATTTAATATGAACCTCCTTCAGCCATATTTTCCACCATTATTGGATACCTTAGAAATAATAGAACAATTGAAAACAACATAGCTCAACCCCGACTGCATGGAACAAGCATCCAATGATCAGATCATGGATACATAGGTCAATGGCACTCACCAACAGAGGATCCAACTTTATTAGGTTGTCAAAGTAGGGCAGCTCCTGCACTAATGCAAGTGGCTCACCTTGGGCCAAATTCAACAAAAAATTCCTCATCTGATGGGGAAACTCAACACAATGGATACCATTTCTTCCTAATGGGGGAGGATTGATCCTGGTGGATATTGGTGTCCACCCGCCTATTCCAATTGACTCACATGCAGTTTTCATTTTGATAATTATTTTCCTAGCTTTTCGGGTCCTGAATTTTTATGGTTGTTTTGAGGTCCTAAATAACATTTTTGGGGATTTACACAATCACACTATAGAAAAATTTAGAGTCTGATGGAATAATGTGTAGTCATTGGATAGACCTTTCCAATAGTCTATCGTTCACCTCAAACAAAGATCGTATGCAAAAGTTACAACCTCGAGAATTTGATGTACCAACTTACCCCAACGAGGCCCACATGACCTTTGTCGCTTCATCTCCTAGGGTTAGGTTTTTGGATGTGTAGTGTTTTGGAATTCATGTTTGATGTAAAAAGGCCTTTGGAGCCTCATTGTACGCATCTTCTTGCGAATGAGTGCATTCATCACATCTCTTCTTAGAGATAATCCATCACCATTCTAACAAGCTTGTTTCAGTCTGCATTTTACAATTTCAACACGTTTCTCTATTGAATAGAAGTCAAGTTTTATTGTATCTCTATTATTGTTCATTTTATCTCTGTTTTAATAATATAGATTTGTATTCATTTCGTTCTGCTCATAAAATCCGGATCACTATCCCTTCTCAACATTACTAAAACAATGTTTGATGCTATTGACTTATCTCTTCACTAATTTAGATCCGCATGTAACTCGTTATTGTTAACCATATTGGGGTTAGAATTTTTCTTTATAGAACCCACTTTTATTTCACTTTATAAAGGGTATATTAAAATTGAATTTTTATATATAATGTATTTTTTTTAACCGAGTCAATACAAATTATTTTGACTGATTCAGTAAAAAACAATTACTAAGTCGATAAATATTTTTTTACATATTGATAAAAAAAAAAACTTACAAAATGGTTTAAGAAATACCATGAACAAAAATCATGGGATCTTCATAGTAGAAACATTTGGTAATTTACTCGATAAAATAAAATAAATTTGATAAATAAAATGTATAAAAATTATATTTACAATGAATGAGATTTGTAGTTAGATTTTAACACTATGAAAACATTTGAAAAGTAAAAAATTAAGATAAGTCAAATTGTTCTAATATAATGTGTTATATTATATTCTTGGAAATTGTTCTAATATAATGCATGTTATATTATATTCTTGGAAATGGTTTTACTAATTATAATTTCTAATTTAATTTAACTCTATGTGTATTTGGATTTTGATATTATTGATTTAGATTTCTATGTATTTTTCATTATAATATTAATTTCAACATTGTATTTGTTTGTGTGGATGTATATCATCATGTCTTATATCTCTTTATCAAAACTAAAAATAAACAAAATAGAAACATGTATTGTCATTTTAACTTATCAATATAGATACCAATAATAATAATACACGCAGAGCAAAACCTTATTTCACCCTTATATTATAATTGATTTCTTATGATCAATCCTCATTTTCAAACTTGGAAATGACCCTCTAGTAGAACCTTATTATAATCACCCTCAACCAAGAGGGACTCCAAAACTTGATTACTAATTACTGCAACTTGATTACAATTTCACTTTGACTAGTCTCGAGAATCATAACCTTTTTCTCATGAATTCTTCGTAAATGATGAAAATCTACACATTCCACTAACTTTTACTTACGAAAAAATTCCATTAAAATTTGATTGACTTTTCTTAAATGCGAAATTCCACAATCATAACCCTTTTCTCATGAATTCTTCTCGCAGTATTCTAATACAACAAATATCATTGACTTGGCATGTCCAAAATGCTTGATAAAACTTCCATGTAGATACAATGTTTATAAAAGTTTCATGTAGGTATGTAGGTATAGTAATAGAAAATGATGTGAGGTAATAAGTAGAGGTACTTATTTTATTTTTTGGTAAGGTAAAGGTCTATTTTTCTTTTAAGGTAAAGGTGCATTTTGATCTTTTAATTTTTTTTAAAACTTCATTGATATATTGATATATGGGTTATTTTAAAATGGACTAAAACTTTTTAGAATAAATTTCATGATTAATGTTTTTATCAATCAAGTGGAATTATAATTTTGAACAAAATTTTGATTAGATTTGGGGAAGAATCTCCACTAAAAACGTGTAGAGCTTGTCCACTTATTATTCATAAAAAATGTGTAATATCCCTGACAGATATAGGCATGGATATTAGTTTTTTTAATGTGAAAATTTGGATGTTTTGGTGTGTACTTCCGTCAAATAGTTTGTATTCATGTGTTTCTTTATGCAAGGTTCTAATTTAAGACTTCCCACAAAGAATTTATGTCAAACACATTACATATAACCCAAGTACACCAATAATGGAAGGAACAACATCGGAATTATTTTTATTATGGATGGAGCATGGAAATAGAATAATAATAAACCATTAATGGCTGCTATAGCAGTTACAAAAACACTACAAAACTCAACAAACAAAGAAACTTGGAAAATAATGCCAATGAGACGATGCCAACTACTCGAGGGCTCTCCTAGCCCACAAAATCGCATGAGAAAATCCCTCCATGCAACTAGATACTCCCACATCACTCTACTCCTCAACCTCCTCTCTCTGACATCAATGATCCTCTCTGGAGTCATAACCAACTTCCCTTCCTCATCCAATGGAGGAAGATCTACATAGGTGGTGACCTTATGTACCAACAAATTTTTGAGGAACGACACATGGAAGATGTTTTGGATCCCGCTACCCTCTGGAAACTCCAACTCATATGCTATCTCTCCAATCCTCCTGATCACCCTGTATGGTCGGTAGAAGTGAGGCTTTAGCTTCTCTTCTCCACTTTTCTTCAATGAAGACTGTCTATAGGGATGCAACCTGAGAAAGACTAAATCCCCAACCTCAAAGTTGTGCTTCACGTTGTCCCTATTTGCATAAATCTTCTGTTGATTCTTAGCGACCTGCAAGTTGTCCTTCAGGAATCTCAATATGCCATGGGTCTCTTGCAACCAATATTTGGCCTTGGGGGGCCTCCTCTACCCAAACACCAAATCCAAAAACAATGGGGCATCGCAGCCATACAATGTCTTGAATGGGTTGATCCCAATGGACATGTCATGAGTGGTGTTGTAGCAATGCTCCCAAAGATGCCAACACTTTATCCATGTCCTCTATTTCCCTGACACATAGTTCCTTAGGTACCCCTTTTCACTATCTCAGTTTTCCAATTTGTTTGGGGGTGATATATGGTACTAGGTGTCAACTTCATCCTGAATAACTTGTATGGATCCTACTAGAGTGCAATGCAAAACTTATTATCTCGATCACTGACTATGTTCCTCAAAAGACCATGTAGTTTGAAAACCTCCCTGAAGAGTATGTCTGCTACCTGAGATGCATTGTATTATGAGGGAATGGCAAAGAAGTGCACATATTTGGTTAATATGTCCACCATCATGTAGATATAGTCCCTGTGATGTACCTTTGGTAACCCTGTAATGAAATCCATGGAAATTCTTTGCCACTTATTCTATGGAATTGACAATGACTGAAGCAATCTTGTAGGGTGTGTAAGCTCTGAATTTTTCTACTGAAAAGTCATGTACTCCCTCACAGATTGAAGCACTTCCTCCTTGAGACCCCTCCAAGAGAATATTTTCCTCACCTGTCTGTAGGTATTCAGATACCCCGGGTTACCTGCTAGTGGTGCATCATGTACTACCCTCAAAATCTTACCCTAGAGTGTGGACTCAAGGACCAGCTAGATCCTGTATTTGTAGTAGATGGTGTCATCCGCTACCTTGTACTTGTCATCCTAAATAATTCCTTCCATCAGCTCATGGGTGAAGGTGTTCTTGGAGTACTCCACCAAGAGAATGGACTTCCAGTCCGCTGAGATCTCTGTCATGGAGAAGGTTGCGGGTCTCCTAGATAGCGCGCCAACAAATATGTTCTTCTTACCCTCTACTTACTCAATGCCAAAATAATATGCATGCACCTTACTCACCCATTTATACTACCTCTTGTTCAGGTCTCGCTGCTCCAAGAAATATGTCAAGTTGTTGTGGTCATTCTTAACCATGATGCGTCATCCCATGGGATATTGTATGAACATGGCCAATGCATAAATGATGGAAAACATATCCTTATCATATATATGATAGAGCTTCTCTAGCTCCCTCAGCTTCCTTCTCTCGAATTCTATGGGGTGTCGATTTTGCATCAACATTGCTCCTATCCCCTCACCAGATGCGTCACACTCTAGTACAAATGGTTGTGAAAAATTTGGAAGTGTTCATCACCTTCATCATTCTATCGAGTTATACTTTCACTTCCTCTAACCATCTGAATGCTCCCTTCTTGGTGAGGTCTATCAATGGCGCACCTAGTTGTGAAAATCCCTTCAAAAAACAAGTTCAGGTGGATATCGGTGGCAACCCACCTATTCCAACTGGCTCCTCGTGTCTATTTTTGTTCAACACATTCTTCTATACTGCTTTGTAATTGTGGGTTATACACTTCTAGGGCTGTTTGAAGCCCGCACATCCTCTAAGTGGATACAAGTGGCCTCTCTCCTAATCCAACTGGATTATTTTGTATGTTGTCATGTCAGCACTTCTTGTTGTACTTCTGGGGCCATTTTGCGGCCTTAAATGTTGTTTTTTTGGTTCGCCACAGTCAAACTGTAGACGAAGTCAAATTTTTACGACATAATTTGTATTTCTTTGAAATACCTTTCGAACGAGCTATCATGCCCCTAAAATAGAGGTCGTATGCAAAAGTTACGGCCCTAGGAAGTTGAGGTACCAAATTATAGGGCCCACATGACTTTTTGTGTTTCACCTTCTAGGGTTAGGTTTTTGGATGTCTAGGTTTTTGGAATTCATGAGTAATATAAAAAAGGCCTATGGAGCCTCATTGTAATCCATTTTTCTTAGACGAATGTGTGTAGAAGCCACATCTCTTTTCAGAGATAGTTACCACCATTCGAGCAAGTTTTTAGGTCTACATTTTTACAGTTTCAACCTATTTCATTATTTAATAGAAGATATTGTTCACTGGATATTTGTGTTATTCTCCATATCTTTGTGTTTATTATATTTAGTCTGTTAATAAATATGTTTTGATCCTAAATATGTATCAGTGGTATCAGAGTGGTCTTCTCTTCATTTATTTTTCTTTGTGCATTTCATTGACAAGATCTGGGTACAAGAACTTGGGACTCGAACCAATCAAGACATTACCAGATCGGTCGTGCCAAGCCCGACAACAACCCATGGGGGAAGAAAAGAAAGATGATGGAGCAGGAGATCTTATTAAAATGTTTCTCAAGGAATCCCTCGCGCGACAAAGGAACGAAATGATAGACGACTTCACATAGATCCTTCGACGACTTCCCAGAGGAGAAGCATATTCATCAAGAAATCATGAAACCCCCTTCAAGGTATAGGTAAATTTTGATATTCCATTATTTGAAGGACTAATAGATGTGGATGTTGTAGATAAATGGTTGAATCTTCTCCAAGGATATTTTTCTGTCCACAATTTTTTTGATAGGGAAAATATCACTTTTTCACTCCTTAAGGTCGTTCCCCATGTTAAAGACTGGTGGGATACTTACTCTGAGAAAAGGTCTGTGGAGAAATCTACAATGTTTTTGGTGGCCCCTACACGGGATTCCTTCCGGGACACCATTAAAGAACAATAATTCCCTGTTGGAATCTATGAGGACTAGTACATAAAATGGACCACCCTACGTCAAGAAAGGGGTCGGACAGTACCAGATTTCACCAATATTTTCCATACCCTACGCACTAAATTGGGTATCAAATACTCTGAGCATCATCTGGTGCTAAAATACTGTGATTGTTTGCATAGATACATTCAACCATAAATGGATATCCTGGACATCGCCTCTTTGGGCATGACTTATAGATACACTGTCAATATCGAGCATAAATTCAAGCAGAAATGGTGAGAGTTTGGATATAAAAAACCCTCACAGATGAAGCAGGGAAAAGGTAGCCCCAACCCACATAGCAAGGGACCAATTCGAGATGGATTCCTTTAGGACAACCAATCCAATCCGTAACACCAAAGAATTCCACTCCAAGCAGTCCCTTGTGGTCGAGCTGAAGGCTTCCGAGTCAGAGGCAATTTGGATTTCGAGTCAAATCCTAAATGAAGGAAGTGGATTATCGATGTTGAACCCGATGCCACTGTCGCTACCACCAAATTTCAGCCAAGCAAACCATAAGAACCAGAGGAAGGGAAACGCCTCTTTCACTGACATATGTGGGTCAAGGGGGCTCCAATTCATTTTGTTGTCGACAATGGTAGTCAGAAGAACCTAATTTCCATAGATGTTTTCAAGCGGCTATACTTGCCAATGACACCACACCCGCACCCCTACACCATCGACTGGCTTTGCCAAGGAAGAGATCTTTGTGTCAGCCAATAGTGTTGTCTGCCCTATGGCATCAATCGTTTCAAGGATAAGGTACTGTGTGATATTTATCCCCTTCAAGTTTTTGATGTTCTTTTAGGACAACCATATTTGTGGAAGCATCATGTTGTGTATGAGTATAGACCCCGTAGTGTTATTATTACTTTGGGTAGACAATTGTATAGGATCCCAGAGGTAGCGTCACCTGCTACTATTTATTTAATATTTTCTAAGAAATGTAGTAAGGTCATTTCACAGAACAGGTGATCCAGGTGGATATCGGTGGCCACCCACCTTTTCTAACTGGCTCAAAACAGTTTTCTGGCAATTTTGGCAATTTACTATTTTTAGCAGTTTTTAACTTTCGGGGCCATTTTGAGGGCCTAAATTAAGGTTTTTAGGGATAGAGATTCTCAATGATAGTTGAAATAATTATTGAGCCCCAAAAATTAATCTCCTTGAAAATACCTTTCCAACGAGCTATCATACGCCTAAAATGAAGATCGTATGAAAAAATTGCGACCCCAAGAAGTTGATGTATTAACTTATGCAAACGAGGCCCACATGACTTTTGGTGCTTCATCACCTAGGGTTAGCTTTTTGGAAGTATAGGGTTGGAGTTCCCATTTATTGTAAAAATGCCTTCAGAGCCTCATTGTAATCATCTTCTTGCAAATGCGAGTAGCCTTCACATCTCTTCTCAGAGATAAGCTACCACCATTCTAACGAGTCTTTCACTCTGTATTTTTATAGTCTCTGTACATTTCTTTCATTAATAAAAATCATGTATTACTATATATCTGTGTTTATGGTTGCATATTTGATACATTTATTTTATATTATTGAATATCTGCGATATCTCTGTGCATTTATTTATTATATCTCGACTCTCATTTCATGCCGAAAATAATCTGGATCAATGGTATTAGATCAGGCTATTCTTGATCGTTTTTTTAGTGCATGTCCCCGACGAGGTCCGAGTATAGCAAGTTGGGTCTCAAGATTGTCTCTCTTGAGGACAATCACTCTCGCACACCCAAGAAAACTTCAATGGAGGAAGAAAAGAAAAACAACGGAGCAAACAATCCTATCAATCTGTTGCTTGAGAAATCTCTCACGCGACAGATGGACGAAATGATGGAGAATTTTTCCCACATCCTTCAGCGTCTGTTGATAGCAACAAACACATCTTCATCAAGCAACCACTTTGGAGGCACCTACTTTTCAAGGTACAAGTTAATTTTGATATTCCTGTATTTGAAGGACAGATAGATGTAGAAGCCCTAAACAAATGGTTAAATCTGCTAGAAGGTTATTTCTCTGTTCAAAATTTTTCTGACAGATAAAAGATCACCTTCGCACTCCTTAAATATCTCCCTCATGTCAAACATTGGTGGGAAACTTACTGGTAGCAAAGTTCCACAGAGGAGTCTAGAATATATGGGGCCAAGCCCACTTGGAATTTTTTTGTGGATGCGGTAAAGGAACAGTATTACCCTATTGGAAACTATGAGGATGAGTACATGAGGCAGACCACACTGCGGCAAGAGAGGGGCCAAGCAGTTCCAGATTTCACCAATACCTTTTGCACCAAGCTGGGTATAAAAGACTCCGAACGACATTTGGTTCTAAAATACCATGGGGATCTACACAAATACATCCACACTTAAATGGATTTTCTGGACATCTCATCACTTGGTGCTGCTTATCGATATGTTGTTACAATCGAGCATAAATTTAAGCACCATAACAAATAGGATTTCGAGTCTGCAAATCTGCAAAAACCAAAGTATGACAAAGACGACCCTAACAAACAGTCTTCTGAAAACTAGTCCAAGCCACAAGAAAAGAAGGGTCACGGGAAGACCAAGAAGGACACCAAAAAATGGTGTAATTTCCACAAAATCCCTTGGCACAACACTGATGAATGTCACTAAAAAATGCCATTGGTGGCCAAGATCAAAGACAAGGAGCTGAACCTTGATTCAGAATCTGATTTTAAAAATAATGGGAAAATATAGATCATCAACGTAGACCCCACTGCTATTGTTGCAACTACAACAATTCAACTAGAAGAACCAACAAATCTTGAAGAGGGGGAGCACTTTTTCATTCACAGATGTGGGTGAAGGGGACCCTGCTGCATTTAATTGTTGATAACGGAAGCCAAAAGAACCTCATATCAACAGAGATCATCAAATAGTTGGGATTGTAGACAACACCACACCCGCAGCCATAAATCATCGGGTGGCTTCGCCAAGGACGAGATATTCGTGTCAGCCAACAATGTCGATTGTCATACGACATTCAAACCTTCAAGGATAAGGTATTATGTGATGTTTCCCCACTGTATGTCTATGATGTTCTCTTAGGCCAACCATATATGTGGAAGCACCATGCTATTTATGAGTCTCGACCCTGTAGTTCCATTATTACTTTGAGGGGTCATCTCTACAGAATACCAGAGGTAGTTCCAAATACTTTCCCACCTAAACAGTGCTACAAGGTAGTATCTCATACTACAAAATTCAGCTTCTTCACAATCTGTTCAAAGGGTGAACATAATGATACTGCAACCATTACAGCCTTGGCCCAAACACATTCTATCCAACAAAATCAAGTCAATAAGATTGCAGCAAAGTGTAAAGATTCCTTCTTCACATAGGAACTTCATGTAGCCAGACTAGTTAAAAAGGTCCAACCCTTCTAGCCACATGTTCATGACAACCTTCAACCAGCTAAGAAACACAACTTCCCCAACAAGGAAAGCAACTCATCAAGATGCAGATTCAACAAATTCTTTTCCCTCTCCCCCGGGCACTCAACGCAATGGAGACCATTTCTTCCTAAGGAGGAAGGATTGATCCAGGTGGATATCGGTGGCCAACCACCTTTTCCAACTGGCTCAAAACAATTTTCTGGCAATTTTGGCAATTTACTATTTTTAACAGTTTTTAACTTTCAGGGCCATTTTGAGGGCCCAAATGAAGGTTTTTCGGGATCAAGATTCTCAATGATATTCAACGACATGATTGAGCCACCAAAATGAATATCCTTGACGATAAATTTCCAACGGGCCATCATACACCTAAAACGAAGATCGTATGCAAAAGTTACGACCTCGGGAAGTTGATGTACTAAGTTACCCAAATGGGGCCCACATGACTTTTGGCGCTTCATCTCCTAGGTTTAGGTTTTTGAATGTCTAGGGTTTTGGGAATTCTTGTTTATTGTAAAAATGACTTTAGAGCCTCATTTTAATCATCTTCTTGCGAATTCGAGTAGCCATCACATCTCTTCTGAGAGATAAGCTGCCACCATTCTAGTGGGTCTTTCACTCTGTATTTTTATAGTCTTTGTACATTTATTTCATTAATAAAAATTGTGTATTGCTGTATATCTGTGTTTATGGTTTCATCTCTGATACATTTTTGTTATATTATTGAATATCTACGATATCTCTATGCATTTCTTTATTATATCTCTGCTCTCCTTTCGTGCCGAAAATAATCTGGATCACCAGGAAGTTTGTCTTCTTTGTGATTCATGCTCACAGTAAGTAGGTCTCCACCACATCTGTGGCTTCTACACAGTGCCTCTCTTTGCAACAGAAGCAAGTGGACAGAATCGTGGAAGAATATAGAGATATCTTCTCCTCACCTACAGGGGTATTGACACATTGTCAAGTCAAGTATCCAATTGATATGACCCCTGACGCACCTCTACCTAATGGACCAGTCTATCGACGCTCGCTGATGGAGAATGAAGAAATCATGCATTAGACACAAGAGATTCTTTAAAAGGGGAACATCAGACCCAACTCCTCCCCTTGCAAAATCCCAATTGTACTGGTGTAGAAGAAGGATTAGACTTACTCTAAATTGATTACAGAGCCTTAAACAGAATCATAGTCAGGAATCACTACCCTATTCCCAGGATTGATGACCTTCTTGACCAACTCAAGGGGGAAAAGTTATTTAGCAAGATTGACCTAAAGTCTAGCTACCACCAGGTTCCCATCGAACCAACTGATGTATGGAAGACAACCTTCAAGTATAAACAAGGTCTCTACGAATGGGTAGTCATGCCCTTTGGCTTGACAAATGCACCGACCACTTTCATGAGGTTGATGGGTGATTTATTGATACCCTTGACCAACTCCTTTGTGGTTGTATACTTTGATGACATCATCATCTTCAACAGAATGTGGGAAGAACACATGTGACATATTCAACAGGTTTTGAGCACTCTGCGACAACACAAGATGTATGCCAACTTGGAAAAATGCTCTTTTTGCATGAACAAGGTCCAATACTTGGGCTACATTATTAATGAGCATGGGGTACATGCTGATCTAGATAAGATCCAAATCATCTGTGACTAGCCAACCCCGACCACATTGACCCAGCTTTAGATCTTTCTGGGGCTAGCCAACTTCTACCGACGGTTCATATTGGGATTCTCCCATATTGCATGGGCCCTCAACCAGGTGACCAAGAGAGGTGGTAGGGCCAAGTTCATATGGGGGAATGAGAAGCAAAGAGAATTCAATGATCTGAAACATCGCTTGTGCTCAGCTCCGATACTCTCCTTTCCTTATCTGAATCAACCATTCGAGATTGAGACTGATGCATCTAACTATGATGTGGGCATAGTTCTCACTCAGCATGGGCATCCAGTGGGATACCATAGTGAGACACTCTTCGATACTGTCTAGATATACTCCACCTATGAAAAGGAAATGTATTCCATTTTACAAGAATGTCATCAATGGAAACATTACATTCTGGGGAAAGAGACAATCATACACATCGATCACAAGCCTCTGCAGTTCATACAAACATAGGGGAAATTGCAGAACGACTGCCATCAGAAGTGGTCCACCTACCTGCAACAGTTTCATATCAACATCAAGTATAAGACATGTATCTCCAATCATGTCATTGACTGCCTCAGTCATCCCCCTATGGCTGAACTCACCATTGTGCTCCATTCCTGTGGACATGAAGCCTCTAAGTGGCCCCAACTTTATCAACAAGATTCATAGTTTGCCACCACATATCAACTCTTGGGTATAGGCGCAACTATCATTGATTTTGACATTTAGTATGAACTCTTATTCCATCTGTGCCATCTCTGTGTTCCTATAAGAGAGCGTGCAAAGATTATTTGGGAAGCCCACTATAGTTGGGTGGTAGGACATTTTGGCATAGAGAAAACTGTGGTCATTCTTCAGAAACATTTTTATTGGCCAAAAATTCGACAGGACGTCAACAAGTATATCATATCTTTCAATGTTGGTGTCATTTCCAAGCCACCTATCAAGAATCAAGGCTTATATACCCCTCTTCCTATTCCCGAGAATCCTTGGGAACCCATCTCAATGGATTTCATTTATGGCTTTTCATCCACCAAGCAAGGAAATTATTGTGTGTTTGTGGTCGTTGATTGGTTTTTAAAGATGACCATCCTCACAACGAGTAAGAAGAATTTTACAGCGACAAATACTGCCAAGATATTTTTCGAATGAGTGTGGGTCCACTTTGGGATACCACAGACCATCATCTACAACCAAGTCAACAAGTTCCTCAACACCTTTTAGTCGAGTCTCTGGTCTTTGTTGGACACCAAGCTCACAAAATCCAATGCTTTCCACTCCCAAATCGATGGCAAAACAGAGTTTGTTAATTGAATGATTGTGCACATCCCATGCATGTACAATTCTAACCATCCATGTACATAGGATGAGAGTCTCCCCTATGTCCAACACAGTTACAACACGGATCTCCATAGTTCCACCGACCATATTCCATTTCAGGTGGTTCCGGGATTCCAACCCTTGGGACCCATTGATGTGGCACTCCCTATTTCCACTACATAAAAAAACTATTCCCCTTATCAATCTATGGTTGACAAAGCCACCATATTCATTGAGAGGATTCAACACATCTGCCAACAGGTCCAAGAGATTTTGTAGAAATCCAATGTTATGTATAAGTAGTGCCATGATCAACACAAGGTACCACACAAGTTTCAGGTTGGAGACAAAGTATGGTTACATATACCGAAAGAGAATCTCACCGGGCCCCATCGGAAGCTTCTACCACTTTGTTATGGGCCTTACACTATGTTGGGCCCCAACAACTCGGCCTAAAGTTTTACAAAATTTAAAGGCCCCCCATTAGAATCTTGATAATTATAATGAGCTACAAAATCAACCTTTTCAAATAGTTCCATACCTTGGTTTGCTTTGAGACAAACTTAAGACATTCACTATAGTATGAGACATTCATTACAATAGTATATGTCAAAATTTAGAAACGAGCATAGAAATCCCAATTTAAACAAAAACATTAATTTGTATCAACTGTTTACTTTCGTTTAAATTATGATTATGTGTTCTTTCTTTTGCTCATTAGCAAGTTTGACTATTTTGAATAAGGGGTTCAATACTTCATCAAATAATATCTTGGTTGACTTCTCATTTTCATAAAATCATTTGGTGATATTAATTAATTAATTTTTTTTTTTTCATTTTGCATCTCATTTCAAAATAAAAATAATAAAATTAAAAGATTTTTTTTTTATCTATGATTTGTTTGATTTTGTAAAAAACCAAAATCAATATTTTTCTCTTCTCCATTAACTTGAAGCTTCTAGAATTTTAAAGGAAATTATAAACAATGTTTGTTTAGAACTTATAGTTAGTTTAAATTCATTTTTGATTTTATTGTTCTAGATTTTGTTTTATTCACAATTTTTAGGTTATTAATTTAGGTTTCCTTTTCTTTCACAGGTTTCTATTATCAAATATTTGATATGGATTTGATCATGGCGTGATTGTATTATCCAAATACGTTCAAGATGATTGATCTAAAAATAATATTGGATTGCTACAAATAATTTTATGAGCAACAACATATAAAATTTGGAAAGGCGTCAAGATCAAAGATGAGATTTTGTAGGACTGATTGTAGCCAAACCGTGAGGAATACGAAGAAACGGTTGAAAACCCATTTCCCAAATGGACCCATTTAACTTTTGCAGAGAAATTTTCCCAAACAAATCCATGTGTTGAGAGATATTGATGTCTCTTTACGAGGCAAATTTCAGGTGGTGAAAATTATTAGTGACGCCCAGACTGTTCACTCATTGTATAAATATATGAGAAAGTTCATAGCCAAGGGTATCCAAGAATTGGAGAGGAGGATTTTTTTCTTTTCTCTTTTGTAATTTTTTTTTATTTTCAAATGGAGTAACGGATAGTTGGAATGTTTGGGAGAATGGACGAGTATTTTCAAAGAAGAATATGGAATTCCAGGGTGCTTAATGGCTTTTGTCCTGTGAGTAAAATGGTTTTATTTTCATTATAATATCTTCATGTTCTTTGATTAATTGATTATGCATTGATTTGAATTATCTTTAGTCTATTTTATCAATACATGGTTAATTATTATCATTTATATATTAATTTTTTCAATCTTTAAGAGTCTATTATCCCAAAAAATTCATTTTTGGACCACAATATGGGCATGTGATTTTGATAAAGAATATGGGGAAAAAATTCATCTTTGGCTTTAGACCTATGTGATGATTATTCCTTTTCGTTCTTTCATTACTGTTGTATCATTTGAATATTATTATGGTTGATTTTAGCTTTAGCTTGTCATCATATGGTGTTTTCATACTGTTAAATGTTATATGTTGTCCATAATTTCTTATTCCATTTTTTAGGTGTGATTGATCTATCATTTGATCATTTTTGAATTTATTTTTAATGTTAAATTTTGGATAAAATCAATATTCAGATCTGAGTTTTCTCTCATTCTTAAATATTGATCATCTTAAGATCACAAGATTTTTTAATTAGATGTCTTTCTGTTGTTATTAATTTACTCCAATATCAAATACTTCTTTGAATGTTTTATGGAAGTGCTAGTATTTTTTTGTTATAGGTTTCCCTTAACAACAGTACATGCAGGAGCTCATACAACACAGGAAGATAAACTCAGTTGACTGATCAATTAGAGGTTAGTAGATGCATTCTTTTATTTTATTTAGAATTGTTTATGAATGAAACAATGATTACATTAATTAGCTTTGATTGTTTTTGTGTCACTATTTCAATCGTATTCATTTAGTATTTATTTGTTTAATATCTTAAAAAAAAAAAAAAAAGTGTTGTTCATATTTGATTCAGAAACCTTATCAAACAATCATTTTCGCAAGATTTCATGCAAACCTTGTAACCTGTATATATATTATTTATATTCACGTTTCTTTTTACTAAACATAAGTCAATAATATATCATTTGTTAAAATCATAGATTTTAGATTAGTTTCCTTTCTTTTATTATTTTTAGGACTTTAGTTGGCCAACGGAGCCATTAAACCCGTCAGAATAGGTTACACCAAACGGCTTGGGTTATTTAGACAACCCCGAACCGGATCTATTCTTCTAGTTGAAGGGAAGTCAAATTTGCCCATCAACACACTATCACCAAAGTTGTGGGTAGCAATGATTTTGAGATGAACACTCCACCCTTCCTTGGTCTGCATCCAATATTCAATGTGGACCTTCTTTGGCCATATTTTCCACCATTATTGGACACTTATGAGATCGCAGAACAATTGACACCCACAGAGCTCAACCCTGACTGCATGAAACAAGCATCCACTTATCAGATCTTGGACACACAGTTCAAGGGCACTCCAACAACAGATCTAGCTTTATCGGGTTATCAAGGCAGGGAAAATCCTTTACCAAGGCAAGTGTCTCACCCGACACCAAATCCAATAGAAATTTCCTCACCTGATGGGGGAACTAAATGAAATGGATACCATTTATTCCTAAGGGGGGAGGATTGATCCAGGTGTATATTGGTGGACAACAACCTATTCCAACTTGTTCATCGTGTCCATTTTTATTCATCACGTTCTTTTGTATTGATTTGTAATTATGGGTTCTACACTTCTGGGGTCGTCTGAATCCCCACATATCCTCCAGGTGGATATGGGTGGCTTATCGCCTAATCCAACTGTCTTATTTTGTATGTTTTCATGTCAGGACATCTTGTTGTACTTTCAGGGCTGTTTTGGGGTCTTAAACGTTGTTTTTTTGGCTCGCCACAATAAAAATATAGACAAAGTCAATTTTTGATGGTCAAATGTGTAGTTATATGAAAGGCCTTTCAAACGAGCTATCACACGCCTAAAACGAAGGTCGTATGCAAAATTTATGGCCCTGGGAAGTTGAGATACCAAATTAGACCAACTTACCCATAGGGCCCACATGACTTTTGGCGTTTCACCTTCTAGGGTTAGTTTTTTGGATTTCTAGGGTTTTGAAATTCACGAGTAATATAAAAAAGGCCTATGGAGCCTCATTGTAATCCATTCTGCTCAGACGAATGTCTGTAGCAACCACATATCTTCTCATAGATAGCTACCACCATCCGAGCAAGTTTTCAGTTCTACAATTATACAGTTTCAACCTATTTCATTATTTAATAGAAGATATTGTTCACTGGATATTTGTGTTATTCTCCATATCTTTGTGTTTATTGTATCTATTCTATTAATCAGTTCGTTATGTTCCTAAATACAGATAAAAAACGCTTGTAATAGCTGCATATCATGAAGAACCCTTGCAACTCTGTAAGTGATCTAGGGGTGGGACAATATAAGATTGTCTAGATATTCTTCTAATGCACCTTCACTCCCTCGACACCAATGAAATTCCCCCGAAAAAGGATTTCTATCAGCCCAAATCACACTTTTCATCCTTGGAAAACAATGACTTCTCCTCCATAATGTTGAGAATCTCATCCACATGCCTAAGATGTTCCTCCCAAGTTCTGATGTAAATAAGTAGATCGTCAAAGAACACTAGTAAGAACTTCCTCAACATGTTGTTGAATATATGGTTCATACATGAGTGGAAGGTAGATGGTATGTTAGTCAACTTGAAGGGAATGAATAGAAACTCATAGTGATCGTAGTGACATCTGAATGTTGTCTTATGGATGTCCTCCTCTCTAACCCCGATATGATGGTAGCCCAATCGAAGATAAATTTTCTAGAATTACACTACCCCTATAGCTCATCTATCATCTCATTGATCCTAGGTATTGGGTAACAGTTCTTAATGGTCTTCTTGTTCAATACCCTATAATCGATGCACATCCTCATCGTGCCATATTTCTTCTTTACTAGTGCTACTAAAGAAGTGAAGGGGATAGAGCTAGGCCTGATGTGTCCCATCTCCAACAACTCCTGTATGGAATTCTCTATATCATCCTTAAACTCCTTTGGATGCATGTATGGTGTGGTTATCATGGGATTTGCATCTTCCTATAGCTCAATAACATGATTGAATCCTCTGTCAAGCGGTCTCCCTACCAATATCAATCTAAACACCTTATCATGTTTTAGAAGTATCATCTAGATATCTACATGGTAGTGATGGCATTCTTATGATGACTTATGTGTTGTGATCAAGCACTCTGTTGCACATGCCACTTCACCATGTCTAAAAATGGCCTCCTTGCATATTTTGGAAACAATTATGGGTGCTTCTGATGAAATGCCTCTCATAATTACTCGTTGACCCTCTAAGTCCATGAACTCCAACCTCATAATCTTATATTTCATATTGAATTCTCCCAATGAGTACAACCATTGTACTCCCAAAGCCAAATTGGTGTACGCTAACTCCAATGCATAGAAGTCATCGTTCAATGTATAGTTTCCCAATGTCACCTTCAACTCTCTAATCATCTAAGTACAAGTCGTGTTCTACCCATCTACTACCACCATGCCGAACCCCTCAAACTCTTCAGAAGAGATGTGCCTCCTGGTGACAAGTGTTGCATCAATGAATTTGTTGGTGGCCCCACCAACAATCAATGTTGTGACTCACATCCCCTACAACAAACCTTTGATCCTAAATATATAGTATCTAGGGATTCCTGAAAGTGTGGAAATGGTCACACTTTTGACCCCCTCCTACAATGGTTCCTTCTCTGTAATCTTAAGGTGTGGTGGCTCGTCATTTCTATGTCCGTTGTATTGTATGTGGGAGGTCTCCTCCTCACTGTCATCTTCCACTTCATAAAGCACCTTGATATAATGGACCTTACCTTTTCCCATGCATTGATGACCAGGCTCCCAAGTTTCTTTGAAACTATATCAAAGATTATTTCTCCTTATCTTTCTTTGAGTCTCCTCATCCATCCTGTCCTTACCTGTCCATGTCTTCTGGGGTGAATTTTTCACTTGACCCTTTTGTGGAATAAAGGGTTTCACTGGTGCCTACTTGGGTACTATGTCTTCCATGTCCTGTATCTTTATAATAACATCGTGTAGTGTGATTGGCTTGAAATCATTCACCCAACCCCTCAAGGGTTCAACTAAGAAATCCATGAATAACATCAACAACCTCTATTCTGAAATATTAGTCACCATGATGACCATCCTCTGGAACTCTATGATATGTGCCTATGGTGTATATGTCTTCCTCAATTTCACCAACTCCTTGAATTGCATCTCATGGTCCTTCATGTCAAACCTGTCCATCATCCTATGGGTGAAATCTGCATATGATGTGATGTTGGAATGATCCAACATTACTAGCCCATGTTACCACCACTCATGAGCTTCTCCATCCAAGTGTAGGGTGGAAAATATAATTTCCTATAACCATGTCATCATATTAAGATATAAATAAGTGTCCAACTTCTACACCCATGATTTGGTTGTGTTCTTGGAAGATCCTTCAAAATATGGCACCATCAGCTTCCCCACCTTGTGCATAAGATCAAATTTTTGTTGACTTTGGCCTGTCTTGAGCTTGTTCCTCATTCTTAGGTTGCAGTAGTAACTCTAATACATAGCTTCCTATACCTCCTTGTCTATCACTTGATGCTCCCTGAAGTAGGAGTTGACCTCATTAACCGGAACCTATTGTTCATGTGCTCATGTAGGCTTCTCCTCAAGGAATGGTGGCAATAATGGTCTAGGTACCTTTTTTCTTCCTATTTGTAGGACACTCTATGTTGGAATATGGGTATTCCTACCCTCTGCATGAGCCCTACCTCCTCTATGTCTACCCTCTGCATGGTTCCCATTGCTCCCTCCATGGTTTATATTCGTACGACTACCTGTAATGAACTTTGTCATAAGTTATGTTAATAGATCCTATGATCTGGCCATTTGTTGTTTCCCATTAGAGCTTGTTTATAACATATGTAATCTCTTATCCTCATTATGATCCCCCATGCTTCCCTCTCTTCCTAACTCGGGTTGGTTTTCTTCTTCCTCTAGTAATGGTTGTCCCCCACACCCCCTAGGCATCAATGCATGCACAGGTTGGGAATATCACCAGCTCTAATACCACTGTAATATCCTCGATAGATCTAGGCAAGGATATCATTATTTTTAATGTGCAAATTTGGATTTTTTTGTGTGTACTTCCATCAAATAGTTTGTATTCATGTGTTTCTTTATGCAAGGTTTTGATTTAAGACTTCCCAGAAAGAATTTCCATCAAATACATCACATATAACCCAAGTACACCAATATTGGAAGGAACAACATTTATTTTGTTTTATTATGGATGGAGTATGGAAATACAATAATAATAAAACATTAATAGATGTTATATCATCTGCAAAAAATACTACAAAACTCAGCAAACAAAGAAACCTAGAACAATTCCAATGAGATGATGCCAACTACTCAAGGGCTCTCCTAGCGCATGAAATATCCTTCAAACAACTAGATTCAACCTCCAAAGGAACCCACGATGTTTTCCAAGCCACCCACGGACTTTGTGTCCTCGCAGGTCCTCCTAAATCCATCGTGACCCTTCCTCTGCTCCGCTGGTATGTAAAATGGGGGGAATTGGCCCCAAAGAGATCCCCGCAACCTTCCCTTATCACTCAGATTTGCACAGATAGAGGATCAAGACCTATGGACATCCCATGAACCTCCTCACAGTGTCATGACTTCCCACGATTCCATTGAGAATGAATTCAGCCTCTCCCACAAACTTACGCGACCTGTGTAAGGGTAAACTAGGGTCTCTCTCACACCTCACAATTCTGCAAAAAATGGTGTTGTTCTCCTCTCCAAAGATCCTCATAAATCCCTCAATCAATCAACTATCCTCCTAATATGAAAACAAGTCACGAGATGTAGCTCCAATAGAAACCCCAGATGGGTTTCCTTCTTGTTTAGCTAGGGTGGGTATTGCACCACCGAAACCAAACCAATCAATGGAATATTTTTTCCAATCCCTAATGAAAAACCTGGTGCTAAGATCACTCCAAATAAGAGATAAAATCATAATGTCAAAGTTGTTGAAATATTGTAACTGCAAAGAGTATTCTATTTATTATTGATGTATTATTCATTAGATTAATCCCGTTTTGTGGATTGATCATGTCGGGTATTGTAAATGACCAAATCCCCTGTAAATGACCAAATCCCCTTTTGCAGATTGGCCAAAACCTAATTGTAATAGGAAGAATAAGAAGTCGGCCCCTATATTAATTTAAGGTGGTTATAACCACCCAGATTGAGAAGTCATCCCTGCCAGTGAAAAGACACCTCACTCCCGTGCCTGCCACATTGTATAAATAAAGAGGCTAGCACCTCATTTGGACACAAACTCACTTGTTCATCAGAGTGCAAGTTCGAAGTTGAAGTTGGAGAAGAAGGAAGAGAGAGAGAGGCACATTCTTGGGAGAGCACTTTCTATATTTGTTTGAGTTATCTCTTGGCATTGTATTGGCTATCTATATTAAGAAAGTTTTTGCTGGGTTTTCTCCCCCATGAGGGTTTCCTAGGAAAAATGATGTGTCTCTTGTGATCGTGTATTTCTCAGTGATCTTATCTATGGTATGGTTATCTAGTAAACTTAAAATAAACCTAATAATATATTAAACCTTAACATGGTATCAGAGCTAATATGAAGAGAGCATCTTTCACAAGAGAAAAAGAAAAACGTCATTGTTGCGGTACATGCAAATTAGGGATTTTTATTGAAGAATAATTTCATCCCCAAAACCATCAATAAAAGTGTGACCTTCCTCAAGGATCAATTTGGCATCCTCGGTGCAACGTTTTAGTGGCTATATCTCTCAAAAAGTGAAACCCTAGTTCTCAAAAAGTACTAAAAGTACTAGAAAACTAGAGTACTGGAACTACCAAAGTACCAGAAGTACCAGAAAACCATAAGCACAGGTCCAAAAATCCACTAATCAAGTTTGAAGGGGTAAAAGTTGGATTTTCTAAAATCTAACCACACCATGCTACTCACCTTAGCTAATCACACCTCCTAGTAAGTTGAGAATTCAATTTTGATCATTTTCATTTTTTGGTCATTTTCTTAGCTCCAGGTAAAAGATGTCTGCAAGCACTAAGCTTGTTGACAAGATAGAAGGTGTGGAAATTTTTTGTGACTGGAAGTATAGGATTGGACTCATTCTTGAAGAGAATGACCTAGCAAGATTCCTCCAAGAAGAAGTACCAGAACCCGATGATGCTGCAGAGAAAGAAAAGCACCAAAAGGACACAATCAGGGCTAAAAGAATCATTGCAGATTCTATCAAAGATCACTTAATTCCTCAAGTGTATTAAAATAAGACTCCAAAATAAATGTTTGATGCCCTAACCAAATTATATGAAGGAAAGAACATAAACCGGAAGATGAATCTAAGAACTCAACTCAAGAATACTAGAATGCAAAAAGGAGAAGCGATCCAAGAATATTTCTCCAAAATATCTCAATTCAAAGAACAATTAGAAGCTATTGGAGATACTATATATGAATATGAACTCATAATGACGGCCCTTAATGGTCTCACAAGACCTTGGGATGCATTCATCCAAACTATTTGTGCTAGAAAGGAGAAACTAAAAATTGATAGTCTTTGGGAAGAATGTATTCAAGAAGAATCAATAGTAGCTATCTGAGAAGATTTACTATCAAGAGATGAAGATCAAGTCCTATATACCCACACTAAAGGAGGAAGAATGAAGTCTTACTTCCTGAAAGAAACTCATAAAGAGTCTCACCCCCAAAACAAATTCATACATAAAGAATATCAACCTAAGAGATTCCAGAAGAAAGGACAAAGAAAAGAAAGAGACTTCTCATCTTACCAATGCTACCATTGTGACAAGATGGGACATATTGTGAGACATTGTCAAGCTAGATGAGAAGAATACAAGAGGAAAAATAAGAGGCACCATGCCCATGCAGTTGAAGATGAAGAGCCACCCACAAAGATGATAAGAGAACGAATTGAAGACCATGTCTTAATCTTGACCCTCTCAGGACTAGTATCACCTGGTGAGGACACTTGGCTCATTGATAGTGGTTCTTCCAAGCACATGACATATCAAAGAGATATTCTCTCTTGACATTCCAAAAATATTTTTTCTCATAAAGTTACACTTGGAGATGATTATCAATATCCTATCAAGGGAGTAGGAGAATCAAACTACAAGCTTAATTCAGGGACTCCAATGAAGATGAAGGATGTACTCTATGTACCAGGTTTGACAAAGAACCTACTCTCCATATCATCTTTAGAAAATAAAGGCTTCATAGTTGATTTTATATATGGAGAAGTTTATATGTGAGCTAAAGGAAAAACCATGAAAGAATCAATAGTTATTGGAAAAGAAGAAGGTGGTTTGTATAAGCTAAAGGGTCACTCAGAAGCAGCCATGACCCACGCCATTGAGAATCCATGTGAACTTTGCCATAGAAGATTAACCCACATCAACTACAAGGAATTATTGTATGTATGCAAGGCATTCACAGGTCTACCATAACTCAAGGTTGACCATGAAGGTGTGTGCAATGGATGTGCACAAGGGAAGAACATGAAGAACCCTTTTATGAAGAGAGACACTAAAGAAGAAGGAGTCTTAGAACTCATTCACTCAGACATGTGTGGACCAATGCCATCATCCTCCATTAGTGGGTATGTATACTATGTATCTTTTATTGATGATTATTCTCGTAAAACCTGGGTTTACTTTTTTAAATCAAAAGATGAAGTGTTCAGTAAATTAAAGGAATTCAAATCCTTGATAGAGAATCTTTCTGAAAGAAATATCAAGATACTCAGGTCATATAATTGAGGAGAATACACCTCAAAAGAGTTTGTAAACTATTGTAATGATGTCGGGATCAAGAGGGAGCTCACCACTCCCTACAATCCTCAACAAAATGGTGTAGCATAAGGAAAGAACAGAATGATAATGGAAGCAGTGAAGACCATGATCCATGATCAAGATCTTCCCATGTGATTATGGGAAGAAGCAGAAAAACCAACATTATATGTACACAACCGATTGTCCCATAGTGAACTTGGGTTCAAGACCCCTGAAGAGATGTTCTCCGGAAAGAATCCAGAAGTAAGCCATCTCAAAATATTAGGTTGCCCAGTATTTGTACATATTCCAAAAGAGAAGAGAAACAAGCTAGACCCTTCAGGAAATAAGGGAATATTTGTTGGATACTATGAGGTCTCTAAGGCCTTCAGAATCTATATACCAGGTCACCATCATATTGAGATCAGAAGGGATGTGACCTTTGATGAAGATGTAGAACTAAATAAATAAAGAAGATTCCATCTTGAAGAAGTATATGAAGAGGAACCTGTAGTTCCTA
Organism: Picea glauca; assembly: GCA_000966675.3. Taxonomy (NCBI): domain Eukaryota; kingdom Viridiplantae; phylum Streptophyta; class Pinopsida; order Pinales; family Pinaceae; genus Picea; species Picea glauca. The sequence continues at coordinate 29,075 of JZKD02S1791051.1, read as the reverse complement.
GAGTTGCAGAACCAGTGAGGGAAGTCATAGCTTCCCCTGATGAGAAAATTCTAGAAGATCATGATATAGTAGAATTTCAAAAACCTCATCAGATGGAAATATCCCATAAGAGAAATCATTCTTGGGCTAGTAATCTTATTCAATATGGAGAGAAATATGGTGTCCCCGAAGGAACCACGAGACAAGTGAAAATACCTAAGCCATTCTCTAGTTATATGGATTTGATGTGTGATCTCTTAGAGAAGGAGTCTGCCTGCTTTGAAGAATCCATTCAGAAGAAAGAATGGGTAGATTCCATGACAGAAGATTACCAATCCATAATTAAGAATGATCTATGGGAAATAGTTCCCAGATTGAAGAGAAAGGATGTGGTATCTTCCAAATGGATTTTCAAAATAAAACATGTTGTTGATGGATGTATTGAAAAGTACAAAGAAAGGTTTGTTTCTTGTGGATTTTCTCAAAAGGAAGGCATTGACTATGAAGATAAATTTTCTCCTGTAGAGAGATACACTTCGATTAGAACCATCATAGCCCTTGCAGCTAAGATGAAGTGGAATTTACACCAGATGGATGTAAAGGCAACTTTCCTAAATGGTGTGATTGAAGAAGAGGTGTATATAGAACAACCTCAAGGATTTGAAGTTGAAGACAGGAAGACTCATATCTACAAGTTGAAGAAGTCTAGGTACAGATTGAAGCAAGATCCTAGAGCTTGGTATCGAAGGATAGACAATTTTCTGATGATCTTGGGCTTTACCAAGAGTAACGAAGATTATAACCTTTACTTCAAGGTTATGAATGATGAACCTATTGTATTGTTGTTGTATGTGGATGACTTATTCTTAACTGGAGAATAAAATATCATCACAGAATGTAAGAAGAATCTTGCTACAGAATTTGAGATGAAAGACCTTGGCCTAATTCATTACTTCTTAGGTATTGAGGTATGGCAGAGCCCAGAGAGAATCTTACTTAACCAAGGAAAGTATGCAGTTTAAATCTTGAAGAGATTTGATATGTTGGAGTGCAATTCCATGAATACACCCATGGAAATGAATTTGAAGCTTTTGGTCGACACTTCGTCATAATTGATTGATGCCACACTATATAGACAGATCATTGGATCATTGATGTATCTGGCGAACGCCAGACCATATATCTGTTTTTCCGTGAACACCTTGAGTCAGTTTCAGGTAGAACCCAGACATGTTCACCTAGTTGATGCAAAACATGTGATGAGGTACCTTAAGGGTACATTAGATTATGGTCTCAGTTTTGATGGAGATCATGATTTGACACTGAGTGGGTAGACTGATTCAGATTGGGCTGGAAGTGTCTCTGACAGGAAGAACACTTTAGCATGTTGTTTCAGTTTGGGGTCAGTAATGATCTCATGGCAAAGTAGGAAGTAATCAAGCATTGCTCTCAGCAGAATAGAAGTAGAATACATTGTTGCATGTTCTGCCAGTTGTGAAGACATATGGCTTCAAAAGTTGTTGACAGGTCTATTCGACCTAGAGATGGAAGCAACCATGATCCTATGTGATAGCCAGAGCTGCATAAAGATGACAAAGAATCCTATATTTCATGACAAGTCAAAAAACATAGATATCCGATATCACTACATACGTGACATGCTATAGAGAGGAGCCATAAAGCTCCAATATGTTAGCACAGATGAACATGTTGCTGATGTTTTGACCAAGACTCTATCTCATGTAAAGTTTGATAACTTTCAAGGCAAGATTGGTATAGTCCGAAAGGACCTCCCCCGAAAAGGGGAGTAGTGTTGTGTTGATGTTTCCAGCCTAGTGTTGTGATGCCAGCCTCATGCTAATGATATTCCAGCCGCATGTTTTGTTGATGTGCCAGCTTAATTGATGTGATGATGTGCCAACTTAATTGCTGTGATGATGTGTCAGCTTAATTGTTGTGATGATGTGCCAACTTAATTGTTGTGATGATGTTCCAACTTAATTGTTGTGATGATGTGCCAGCTTAATTGTTGTGATGGTGTGCCATCTTAATTGTTGTGATGATGTGCCAACTTAACTATTGTGACAATGTTCCAGCTTAATTGTTGTGATGATGTGCCATCTTAACTGTTGTGATGATGTATGAGCTTAATTGTTGTGATGATGTGCTAGATTAATTGTTCCGATGATGTGCCAGCCTCATGTTGTGATGATGTGCCAGCCTCGTGCTGTGATGATGTGCTATTCTCATGCTTTGATGATGTGACCAACCTCGTGCTGTGATGGTGATGTATCAATTTTTATACTAATCCATGTTGATGTAGATGATGATACCATTCCAACTATCTATTGAGAATGATGATATAGATGATGAGAAAAACTTCTGATGATTTATAGACATGCCAGTCAGTGTTCCAAGATGTTTTTGATGATGTTGTCCTTTCCCTCTCCTGGTGTTGTTGTAGAATACCCTTCTTGTTAAGGGGGAGTGTTGAAATATTTTAAATGCAAAGAGTATTCTATTTATTATTTATGTATTATTCATTATATAAATCCCCTTTTGCGGATTGATCATGTCGGGTATTGTAAATGACCAAATCCCCTTTTGTAGATTGGCCAAACCCTAATTGTAATAGATAGAATAAGAATTCGGCCCCTAGATTAATTAAAGGTGGTTATAACCACCCAGATTGAGAAGTCGGCCCTGCCAGTGAAATGACACCTCACTCCAGTGCCTGCTAGATTTTATAAATAAAGAGGCTAGTGCTTCATTTGGACACACACTCACTTGTTCATTAGAGCGCAAGTTTGGAGCTGTAGTTGGGGAAGAAGGAAGAGAGAGAGAGGCCCATTCTTGGGAGAGGAATTAATGTATTTGTTTGAGTTATCTATTGGAATTGTATTGTCTATATATATTAAGCAATTTTTTTTTGGGTTTTCTCCCCCATGAGGGTTTCCCAAGATAAATGGTGTGTCTCTTGTGATTGTGTATTTCTGAGTGATCCTATCTATGTTATGGTTATCTAGTAAATTGAAAATAAACCTAATAATAGCTTAAACCTTAACAAAAGTGAAGTGCTACCCTTCCTTTTATTCTTTCATCGAGTCTTCTAGATATTTCTTCGTTTTGGACGAAATCAAACCTTGCCTTATTTCCCCTTTAATTTTCACTTAAACATTAAAAAATACTTTTTAATGTTTAAGTAATTAATTATTTGTCTTTTTATTTAATGTCACTTTAGGATCTTGACATCTTCTAACCTAGTGACACTAAATAAATCTCTGTGACTCCCTTTTTCTACTAACTATAGCCTACATGAGTCGTATATGCTACTAAGTCATCCTCTGTCAGAGTCAAGAGGAAGGGGACATCACAAAATGGCTATATATATGACAATTGTGTAAGAAAGTAATAAATGGGACAGCAAAGAAAACATCATTTCACTAAAGCTCACAAAATTCTCACGATATTTAAATACCATAAATATCATTGATTTGGCAAGTCAAATAGTGCCAAAGTGTTGCTTAGCATTAGATGTCACTATTATTAGAGATAACAAAAGAAGAAAAGTGGCAAGTCGATGATTTTGTTTTGAAATGTTACCACTATATTAATGAAAATAAAGGAAATATACATGGAAGATACTATGACAGAGAACACTTGATTGCATTGAGGAAATACACACATATGAACATGACAAAAAAATAATATTGAGTGATATGAATATAGTTGTTGTTATAAGCATGCTATTAATAGTCTATTTTGATTTGAAACCTTTAGATGTAGGTTTCAATGTGTTTGAAAATATTAGTATGAAAACATGGTATCGAAGGTGTTGTACAAAATTGTAAACTAGTTCTAGAACTTTCATATATAGGTAGCTATTGGCGGGGCTAGATATGCATTTACAATTGCAGGACTTTTCCATGCATTCCATAGTGAGATTGACTCACTTTCTTTGTTAATTTTTTTAGGATTGAAATTGAGATCAATATAAATACCTTAGAAAAGTGACACAAACATATCCAAGATGGTGGAAAACTAAATATATGGAGAAAACGACAATACGATAAGAGGTTTTCCCTCTTCATCACTCTCGAGTGAAAACCCATCAACTTTTGTCCTATACTATTGGACAAAAGTATCCACTTTATGTAAATTCCACAATGAATACAAATAAATATGATGATGAAAATGGTTATAACTTATTAGTATCCATTAAGACCAACATTGGTCTATCATACTTGGTTTGCTTAAAAAACAATTGTGTTCAAAAAGCTTTACGAAAAGTATTCCTAAATCACCATAGGAAGGTTGATATTGTAACACATGTTTTGAAATTGAGATCTATTGTGGGTGTGCATAGGACATTCTAAGAGAAAGTGTTTTTCATCTTCAACCCTCTTAGTGTTATAAAGATGACACATTCTTTCAATTGAAGGTGTTTTAGGAATTGTTCAATGCCATGTTTCACTATGAAGCTTCTGAGAGTTTGTTTTTATTTTAGAAAAGTTTGTAACGTCCACCTCGTTACGACAACAACTCTGAGAACAGGTGCAATTTTTTTTATTTTATTTTTTTCTTTTGTTTAAGGTGTGTGCACGTGTGTAAAAGTAACAAACACACTTGACTCTACGTTGCCACTCGACAACCAACAGGACACAACCATGATGATCAGCGCAAGAAGAATGAAGGCACACAACGAGTAACTCCAACACTGTACGAACATAGGCATAAGGTGCACAACACAAACATTAAGACATACTGGGGTTGCACAGTAAGAACACAGAGGGAAGAATCCATGGTGTTAGGGTTACTATTTCTGCACAGGAAAGCAGTGCATTTAGTCTTATGTCTTCTCGAAAGAAGATTAGACAAGCTCCTGGCCGACTGCTCAGGCAGAAACTAGTAACCCGACCTAGAACAAGACGCAAGCAAGACGAACAAAATAGGACGACCCCGACATATCCCAGTGACAACAAGCAATACACGCCCCTAGACATAAGGCGTACCACTAGCGGCTGTAAGCAGAAATGACACCAGGTGTTAAGTACAATACAGTCACAGATGGAAGAATCCAATCGTAGAGTTTACTATTTCTGCACAGAAAAGTAGAGCTTTTAGTCTTATGTCTTCTCGAAAGAAGATTACACAGGCTCCTGGCCGACTGCTCAGGTAGAAACTAGTAAGCTCTGTCAGGTGTGTCACAAGAGTTGTAACCCTGCCTCTAAAGGGCCCGAGACTCTTGACACGGCACTGGATTCTTTACACAAAAATCACACACACACAGACATGACTCCTAAGGCTACCAGGGGAGTCTACATCCCACCTGACACAAGCCGACCAAGCCAAGCAAGCCATCCCAGTGAAACAACTCAACGGACAACCACGACCTCTATGGGAGACGCAAGTCAAGGGACACTAACAACAACCAGCCATTTTCACTTTATATTCCAGTATATACTTAAATTGACTGTCATATTACATCTGATAGGATATCGATAATGGTTACATTGACCTTCCCTATAACAATAACGACATCACATTGACCACTCCTGATCATTAGCACTACCTTTGAACGCTTCATTACATTAGCATTACTTTAAAACAAATAACATGAATAGTTGCCAAAGCATTTAACATGAAGTAGTACCATACACAATTAACCATAAGCATTTAACCTGAAGTAGTACAATACATAGTTCTTCCATTCTGAATTTACTAAAACCTTTTTCCAACATAAATAATAGATTTTAAATTCCTTAGCCCAATGTCATTTCTCATTCTCCCTCATCCTCCTATTCTCAATTAAACAAATTTTCTTCCAGCATAAATACATCATCAATTATCCCCTTCCCAATTATTAGAACCATAACTGATAAATTCTTAAAGTTCCCTTGATCATAAAAATTCATCAACTATTTTATCTTCAAAGGTTTTGAAAAATAAAACCCTTGGTAATAGTTCTTGTCTTTATTTGGAGAATAATGGTTAAATTATCTAATTTTTAAATGTTATTTACATCTATGAAAAATACTTTTATACTTAAAACTGGCTATGAAGGGTTTAAATATATTATATTCATATAATGTAGATACTATTTAATTTTAAAATGTGACAATAAAATATTGTTCAATTGCGTACACATGTAAGAGTTTTCTTGTGTAAGATTAAATACAAGAGAATAATGCCCTTCATAAATTTTGAACCATTATTGGTATTGCCTTCTTACACAAATATTTGATATTATATTAAGAGCTATATTTTATAATTAAATGAAACAGTTACCCTAAAGCTGACAGAATCATTCAAGGTTGCCAAGAGTTAGTCATAGGGGAGAACCCAGTCAACTGAAAAAGGTACACAGGACGGAAATGTTTGTCAATGGCTACATGGTTCGGCGATAGTTAAAATTTCTGATTCATCGACTTGAAACTAACGAGATAACATTATAATTAAGAAAATGGCAGTATATAAAATAGCAAAATTTAAATGACAATAATAAAAATGACAATATTGAAAATGCCAAATATCAATATAAAAAGACAATATTTAAGGGTAACGATAATTTAAAAATCGCTATACAGAAACAACATCATATTACCTATTTTGGTGACCTTAAAGCTTGCAAGGTTAATTTCATGCGCAGTCAGAGGTAAACAATCAAACACATACAAAACGCCCATGAAATCAATGCCCACGCAGTGATAATTTCGTTCAGAGATAATTTCACTCGCATTCACAGGGAAAGAATCAACGCATACCAAAAAATGCCCACGAAATGATTAATTGCCACTGTAAGAAATAAAACACAGACCCCAAGAGGAAAACGCACTGTGATTTCGCCCATGATCGAGGAACGCAGACATAAAAGTAAAACACAGACCATAAGAGATAAGAGGCAATGTAATTATGCCCATTCTGAGTGAGATACGCAGACCAATGGGTGCCCAATATATATCAGTAAAAATGCAGACAGTAAGGCATTAAAACGCAGATCTATAGACGCCCCATAGTTACCATGAGTGTCATTTAAATGCCCAAATATATCAAGAGAATGCCCATAGTCCCCAAACAAAATCGCCACTGTATGTAAAAAGAAAAACGCCACTGTACAAATTGCCCAATACAAACGCCACTGTATGGAAAAGAAGACACCAAAAAACGCCCAATATATGAATTGAAAAAATGCCCAAGACAACAGTGGCCAAAACGCCCAAGATAACAGTTGTAACAACACCCAATATATAGTTGCCAAAAAACACCCAAAATCAGATGCAAAAAGGCCCAATCTATAGTTGCCAAAAATTATCCAGTAACAGTTGCAAATACGCCCATTGTATATGATCAAATGACCAATGTAAGAATCTGCTCCCTGTGGGTGATGAATATGCCCAAATACAAGAATGGTTTACGGTATCTAATGAAAACGCCCAACATAAGAATGCTCATTCTGAAAGAGAACGCTGACCCCACACATAGAGGTAAACGCCATCACATACAATGAAATCCATTAAACGCAGACCCTTCGAGCCACATACCAGAAAGCAGAATGCCCAACGAAATTCATGCATGCAGAGAAATTCAATCAAGACGTAGAGAAAATCATAAAAAGGATGCTGAAATTTGACCCCAAAAACAACCCACGGTCAAAATCTCCATAACAACAATTATTAAAAAATTTACACATTCCCGCACCATCATTTAAATTTGCACAGTCCAGAATTATAGCAAAATGAATTTATACAGTCTAGAATTACAACAGAAATGATTTTATACAGTCCTGAGTGATAAATGAAAAGGATATACATCAACAATATTACAGCGAAGATTTACATCCAAGCCTTCTACTACCAATTAACACGCGTACCTTTTTCCCTTTCGACCGCCTTGATTGATGTATGTGCCTCGATTGATGTCCCGCGCTCCTTTCCGCTCCTTCTTGCCGACCGTAGAAGGCTCACCGGTACCTCCCAGCCAATCACTAGGGGTACTCTGCTTCCCCCTTAGCCCCCCGAGCTGCAAAGGGGCCACACAAGATCCAGAGATAAGACTAGCTTCTCAGCTCGCCTCTACAGCTGAGCTACCACTCCAAACATAGCTGAGAAATTCCCAACTCCTCACAAGAAAATAGTCAAGACAAAATACGGCAGCATACTGTTACACTCACCGTTCATCCCCTTCTTCCTCCTTTTCCCCTTCTTTTATAGAAATTTGAGACCCACCTACTTTCCCTAAACCATTATTAATTTAATTTTTAATGACAATCCTCTACAAATTCTCTGCCATCCAAATGTCACTCATCCCCCATGGTTCTCCGAAATTATTTTCTTTAATTTAAATAAAAGACTCATTTCCCTCACCCCCCCTAAAGCCACTCCTAAAATTACTCCTAGGGTTCCTAGGTCCCCTCTCAGCTTTTAATATCTTTCCTAAAATGAAGTTGTTGATTTTTAGTAACTCCTTAATTGTTGATTCCTTTTTGTTTTTTACCCTATGTCCCCTACTTTCCTTTATTAAGTTTCCTTTATTTCAAGTTTCCTTATTTCTATTATTTGTTCCTTTCCTCTTTTTTTTTTTTTTATTTCATTTTTTTTTTTTTTTTAAACCCAAAATGATAAAGCACTTATTAATCTTTTCATTGTATTTCTAAAATCCTAGCTTTTATACTTCCACACTTTAATAATTTTAATTCTTCTTTATAATTTGAAAGCCATGGGTTTCACTTAATTTATCTCCCTCATTACTTTCCCCCCCCCACCTTAATTTAATAAGACTTTAACTAACACTTAGGAGGGTTTTAGTTTACGCCCTTGCGTTTATTTTTTTTGTAGGGTAAGTTCTTAAGGCTAAACCAATTTTATCTTAGAGATGTTTTAAATTTATGTTTAGATTGAACTAGGTGACATTCTATTATGGGAGTCATTTTTTTAGAATCTCTTAAGGCGTTACGGTCTTAGGGTCATCTAGGTTGGTCTCAAAATCCTCATCAATGCGACGTTCCCTTCAGGATGCACTACGTGATCCAAGGGTGCCACTCGCCTCGTTTGCTTCTGTTGCGCGACGTGCCCTTCAGGATGCACCACGTGCTCCAAGGGTGCCACTTGCCAACTTGTGTTTCTTTTGCGCGATGTGCCCTTCAGGATGCACCCCATGCTCCAAGGGTGCCACTCCCTGACTTGACTGTTTGGTAGACATCTATAACCCTTGGAGTCAAAACTCCGCCAAGTGAACTTGTGGGAGACTAAGGGCTCTAATGAATAGGGCCCCCACCTTATTTCGCACCCCTTAGAATCATCGTGAGCGACTGTCTCAGTCTGCCCTCATGGCATCGTGGATCCTCTCGAACTAGGTAATCGTTAACCTACAGTTCGAGCCACGGCGGGAGTGCTAGTAGGTTGTGGCAGGGCTGTTGTCCACACCTCTCC
>JZKD02S1791040.1:40226-69498 GCA_000966675.3 Picea glauca | reverse complement strand
GAAGGCCTGCACTTGGTTGGTGATTTCTACAGCTACTAAAAGATAAGTATATCTGAATTATGCTTTAATCATGTTGAGCATGACTGCTCTGTTTATGTATCATGTTTTCCGCTGTATAAATGAATTTGTTGTTGAATGCTATGGTTTGCTTAATTGCAGGAGTGAATTATATATTTGACTCTGAGTTTTATGTGTTTAATTCTGTGTTAAATGCATTTGTTTTCACATCCATGTAACGAATGATGTGCGTAAGAGGTTGGGTGAACCTGGGTAGTGTAAAAAGGTACACTACAATTGGGGAGAAAAACCAACAAAAAATTCCTTAATATAGATAGCCAATACAATGCCAAGAGAATAAACCAAACACTACAGAAATTCCTCTCCAAGTAATGCGCCTCTCTCTCTCTTCCTTATTCTCCAACTGCAGCTCCAAACTTGTGCTCTGATGATCAAGTGAGTGAGCGAACAAATGAGGCGCTAAACTCTTTTATTTATACAATCTGGCAGGAGCTAAAACAAAGAGTCTTTTCACTAGCAGGACCGACTTCTCTTTCTGGGTGGTTAGAACCACCTTAATTAATTCTAGGGGGCGAATTCTCATTTTTCTTATTACAATTAGGGTTTGACCAATCCGAAAAAGGGGATTTGGTCATTTACAATGCCCGACATGATCAATACACAAAAGGGGATTGATATAATGAATAATACATCAATAATAAATAGAATGCTCTTTGAATTTACAATATTTCAACACTCCCCCTTAACAAGAAGGATATTATACAACAACATGCGAGCGAGAGGGAAACATCATCAACAACATCTTGGAACACTGATTGGCATATCTATAAATCATCAGAATTTTTTCTCATCATCAATAGCAACAACAACAAAACACAAAGGTTGGAGCATCATCAACATCAACACTAGGCTAAGAGTCTTTAACATGAAGCTGGCATCACAGGATGAAGTTGGCTACACAATATCATCAACATGAAGTTGGCATCACAGTACGAGACTGAAAACACAATATCATCAGCATGAGGCTGGCATCACAACACAAGGCTGGAAACACATCATCATAGCACGAGGTTGGCACACATCATCACGGCACAAGGCTGGAACACATCATCATGGCACAAGGCTGGCACACATCATCACAGCACGAGGCTGACACATCATCAACACAAGGCTGGCATCACAGCACGAGGCCGACACACATCATCATAGCACGAGGTTGACACATCATCAGCATAAGGTTGGCATCACAGCACTAGGTTGGCACATCATCAACACGAGGTTGGCATCACAACACTAGTTTGGTACATTATCAACATGAGGTTGACATCAAAGCACTAGGCTAGCACATTATCAACACGAGGTTGGCATCACAACACTAGGTTGGCACATCATCATGGGCCTGGCATCACAACACTACTTCCCGTTTTGAGAAAATTCCTTTCAGACTACACCAAGCTTATCTCAAAAGTGCTCAAACTTTACATGAGATAGAGGCTTGGTCAACACATCAACAAACTATTCATTCGTGCTAACATATTGGAGCTTTATGGCTCCTCTCCGCACCATATCACATATTTAATGATATCAGATCTCTGTGTGCTTTGACTTGTCATGGAACACAGGGTTCTCGATCATCTTTATGTAGCTTTGGTTATCACATAGGATCAAGGTTGCTTCCATCTCTAGATCGAATAGACCTGTCAACAACTTCCAAATCCATATGGATTCATAACTAGCAAAACATGAAGCAATGTATTCTTCTTCTGTCGTGCCGAGAGAAATTCTTGATTGCTTCCTACTCTGCCATGATATCATGGGTGACCCCAGACTGAAACAACAATTTGAATTTCTCTTTCTATTAGAGACACTTCCAGCCCAATATGAACCAATATATCTACTCAGTCTGAACTCATGATCTCCATTATAATTGAGACCACAATCTAATGTACCCTTAAGGTACCTCATCACATGTTTCGCAACAACTAGGTGAACATGTCTGGGTTCTACCAGAAATTGACTCAAGGTGTTCACAGCAAAACAGATATCTGGCCTCGTGTTCGTCAGATACATCAACGATCCTGTTATCACATAAACTTGTCAAAGTACTTGTGGGTTTGTGGTTTCTACATGTGTCTGTAATGTATCATGTCTCTCTCCTTTGCACAAGCCCTAGCTTAATTTTTTCCTTTCATCTTGAAGTTTATCTTTTGTTCCCCTTCAGCCATTTGGGTGACCTCATTTTCCTTGATTGTCTTACCTAAGAAGTCTTGTCCCTAATATTTTATGTTTTATTTTAAGGTTTATCACTTCCCTCTCCACTTCTGTCATCGATCCTTTTTCTTTCCCTAGCCCTCAGCTAATCATCCTAGTATTTGTTTATAGAGGCCACAACCATAAGCACAAGCACAGAACTTAGAGCGGTTTTATATGGACTTGAATCAAGCGAGTGAGCAAGTTCAGTTTGGTGGAGGAAATTTCATTTTGAAGTTCAGATATCAACGACAAATTATAATCATGAGAATCAAGAGTTCGGAACATTGCTAAAGTTATTTGTAAAATATCTGAATCCTCGATATCCAGAGTCAGTAGGATTCGTTCGATCTAGTAGTAAGCGTGGCATCAGATAACTCAATAAGGGAGAAAGTCATTTCAGGAAAGTTGAAGTGAGGAATGTGCAGATTTCCTGAGTCACAAAATCCCGAAGTCCCGAAGTGTCAATATTCATATGGGTTGTTTGATTCAAAGGGACGTGTGGTGCTCGATATGAGAAATCACGATTTCATGAATTGGGGGTTTTAGCATGGAGAAAAACGTAGATCTGTGAAACACAAAGTCGCTAAACATGAAATCGCGAAGCACCCAGGAATTGGGCCCATGGTCACAACCCGTAGTCATATGGAAAGCGAAGCCATAAATAAGGGCATGCACCAATTGAGCGGGTGGAGAGTAACTTTATCTTGGGATATGATCATGGATGTTAAATTTGAAGAAAGTCTGACCATTGATCTAGATGGGCCATTTCGCAAGTTCAAGTATCATGATATTTGGAATCAAGTGGAGTGAATATTCTCGAAATGAAAAGTCCTAAAATTTCACGAAGAGAAGCCTCAGGTCATGACCAGAGGTCACATGAAGTGATGGAGGGCACCCATATTTTCACAGGGGAATATCTAAGTCGTCTCAAGGCGTCGAGATTGACTTTAAGGAGTCGTGAACGCCTCCTGGAGCATTAATGGGTGTCAGGATTTGTCCCGATCCCGATGGAAGTAGTTCATGGAAATGGGGAAGGTGGTTGAAACCTCGTTTCACCCCATAAATGGAAAGCGTGGAAAGTCTGGCCATGGAGGAAGATTGTCAGCACAAATTCCCCCTGTCAATGGACTTTTTTGCAAGCCCATACCGATCTGATCTTCCGTCTGACAAAATAATGCAAGTGCAGCATGACAGAAAAAGATGTAGAGGTTGTGCCTTGAATGCATTGACCAGAGTGCAGTTCATGTGGTGGAAAGTGGTTTGGAGTATAAATACTCAATTTTTATATTTTGTTATGGTCAATGGTTGAGCTAAGCTCCTGCATGTAAATTTTTAGTAAAGCCTCTAGTTCTCTGGTTATGTATTTCATTTTGAGACTTTTTATTTAATGACAGTCAGCTTTCTTTTCCACTTCTTTTGCCTCTGATATTGAAGGTTGGGGCATGGATTATCCAGTCGAGTTGTTGTAATCATGTTGTGATGTATGTTTGATTGCAATGTTGTTATAGCATCTTCAGTTTTCTGAAACTTTGGATTCAAGAGGATCTTGTATTCAAATCTTTTCCTCCTTAGATTGTTGGAAGACCGGATTTCCACAAAATTCCTTTATATTTCTTCTCATTTCTTCCCCCTACTCACCCTTACTATAATTTACTAACTGAAGTCAGATCAAGACCTCATCTCCCTGTGCATACCAGCCCATTTTTCCGAGTTAAAGTGATATTATCTTGATTTTGCATCCATTTGAACACCCTTAAATTATTCATTGTGACATAAAAAACTGATGGGTATTGGGCTTACCTCTACCACAATCTAGAGGTGACTTCTAGTGCTAACATTTATAGCGTCGTTGCGGGAGACGAATTGAATATTTTCCTTGGGATAGAATGACAAAGATTACTAATTCTAACGGTGCATCAGAATTCAGTACCAAATGAAGATTGTGACCTGCACCTGGTGACTCCACTGTCTAGCGACTACATTGGTTTGACTCCACTGTTTCAACTAGGTCTGAAAGGCAGACACATGAGGTATCACCCACAGCTTCCTCTAGCCATCCCTGAAGCTGACCTAGAGAAAATTATAAGAATAGGAAAGACACCTCAAGAAGGTACTTCAGTTGCCGAACGAGGTGAGTCTGGTAATTTTCATCATCCACCCTCTAAAGCTTGATTAGTTTCTTATAAAACTCCTATTATATCTTTTGTTGGAGTTTCTAGAGCCTTAAATTTTTGGAGTTTTCCTGTTGTTTTCTCCCCCCCTAGCCTCAGTTTGGAAGGATAAAGTTTTGACACTCACATATTCCCTAAGGTTGTTCCCTGGCTCAGACCCAAGACCTTAGGAGATTTTCCCACTCCATGTTTTACTATCCCTTCCCCTATCAGAGTTGCTTTAGGAGAAGCCTCTTGTCCTACCATCTTTGCAACTATTTTCCCTGGAAATGTATTTCCAATCTCACCTATCTAAACCCCATCTCCATGTCCTTCTCCTCCTGTTCACACTCCAATGGTAAGAGAAAATCCCCCTAGAACTAGAATGGAAGCTATAATAGTGGCTAGGTATGCCACTCTTATTTTGCCTCAACCTTTGAACACCCTCCCGGTGGATGGCTATCTTAAGAAGTTACCTAAGTTCACAGGTGAGGGAGATATAATTGCAGAAGCACATCTTGAAGCCTTTTATAGTTTTATAGATAATCATGCCATAGAAAATGAAGATGTATGGATGAGGATATTTGTTCATAGCCTCAATGGTGAAGCTAGGAAGTGGTTTAGGGACTTTTCCCCTAGATCTATTGGCGGGATTGAAGCCCTAGATGATGTCTTCTTAAAGGATTGGGGAGACAAAAAGGATCTCCTATACTATATTACAAAGTTTGGGGCTCTGAAAAAAGAGGAAGGGGAATTTGTGTCTGATTTCTCCAAGAGGTTTAATTAAATGTATAATAAAATTCCCACTGAAGTCAAGCCTAGAGAAACCTCTGCAAAGATTACTTATGCTAGTGCTTTTGATCCTGACTTCTATCTCATGCTAAGAGAAGGAAGAGCTACTTCATTGGCTCATATGCAAGATACAACCCTTGAAGTAGAGTCTAATACATTTGTAGTTGATAAACTTAGGAGAAAGGCTGATAGTGACAGAAGAAGAGGGAGGTCTGAAGTTTCAACCTTTGGTTCCTCTATTGTCCATCCTCAAGTTGATGAAATTACTAAATTAGTAAAATCTATGTCTGTTGAGATGGAGAAGTTGAATCTTGAAGGAAGACGGAACTATAGAAATCCACAAAATGTTGATAACAAAGGTAGCTTTAGGATACCTAACGATGCTCCTCAGATTCTTCCAAGAGAGAAGAGGAGCAGAGATATAAATGATCAGAACATCGAGACCCCTCTCCAAAATAATCTTGTTATGGATGATGAAGGTGAGGATGAGGATCTTGATCATGAAATCCACTGCCTTTGAGATACCTCCTCATTTCCTCATTTGAATACATATGCATAAGAGGAATCTCTCATGGAAAACCAACTTAATGAGTTGAGTAAAGGAGACAAGGCCAGAAACAACCCAAACAAATATAATATGAGGTCCAAGAAGAAAGAAGGAAAGCCTGATGTTCCTGAGCAACCTACCAGAACATAGAAGACTACTAAAGATATAGAAGACAACAACAAAGGTAATAAAGCACAAGCACCCTCTCCAATAATTAAAGTTCATGTTCCAGAAGTGAAAGAAATTCTAAATCCCCCATCCCTCTTTTAATTTTGACCATGAAATTAAAAAAATTAGAATCTGTGTACCCGTTTTTGAGCTGGTCAAACATGAAGATTTCAAAAGAAGTCCCTCTAAACTATTGTAGTTCGAACCCACGACTCATTCCACAAACTCAGTCAATTTGCAAGATGAAAAGCCAATAGTTATCCTAGGTCCTTTAGTGGAAGACAAATATGAATCCTCTCCTCCATTCTATACCTCACTAAACATATATGACAATGTGTTGCACAACTAGTTGATGGATTTAGGGGCATCTCACAATCCTATCCCTAAAATCCTCATGGAAGAACTCGGTCTAGAGATTACAAAAGCTTACCATGACCTGTATTCTTTTGACTCCAGGAAGGTCAAGTGCCTTGGGGTTATCAAATACTTGGTAGTATCTCTGTTCCAGCTTCCAATGAAAAGCGTTATCATGGGTATCGGGGTATCCGATGTTCCCCCTAAGTTCGGGATTCTTCTGTCTAGATCTTGGATAAAAATACTAGGGGGAACTTTGCAAATGGACCTCACATATGCTACCATTCCAGTGTTTGAGGGTGATCACAAGAGACTTTACAGAGAATCTCAGTTGGCCTACATTATTAGTGACGAAGAAAGCCCCATGAACCATCCTATCTTTTCTCTTGACACATATTTGGGATTTAGCTTGCTACAACTCATCGACGCTCATGAACCTCCTCTGGAAATAAAAAAGTGACCTATTATTTTTGTGAAAATTCCCCTCCTATCACCTCTGTGTGGAAACTTTTCTTCGATGGAGCCTCTTCTAAGAATGGTGTTGGTTTTGGAGTGGTTATTGTTTCACCTACTGAAGAGAGTATAGCTTTGTCCTACAAGTTAGA
The DNA here is from genome assembly GCA_000966675.3 of Picea glauca. Taxonomy (NCBI): domain Eukaryota; kingdom Viridiplantae; phylum Streptophyta; class Pinopsida; order Pinales; family Pinaceae; genus Picea; species Picea glauca. The sequence continues at coordinate 62,611 of JZKD02S1791040.1, read as the reverse complement.
ATTTGAAGCTACCAATAATGTGGCAGAGTATGAAGCTCTCGTTTTAGGTATGAGGGCTACAAAGGACATGGGAATTGAAGAGATATCAGTATTTGGGGATGCTGAGTTAATTTTCCATCAAGTCAGAAATCTCTACCGAGATAGGAACCCTAGGATAAGAAGTTATAGAAATGCAGTGTGGGACTTTATTGACATTTTTTTCCTATCTTTCAGCATTTCATTTATTCCAAGAGAAGAAAACATCATGGTTGATTCTCTAGCTATCTCAACAAGAAATTTCAGAGTCCCTTTGCCACCAAAGCTCAAGTATGACGTAGAATTAAATTATAGACCCTCTATACCTGACAATGTCAAGCATTGGAAAGTATTTGAGGATGATCTTGAGATCAAAATATTCCTTGAGACTGTTGATGAGTTTGTTGCACTACATATTGATCAAGATTGGGATTCTGAAAGTAATCCTCATGCTAATGTTTTCCTGAACAAAATCACTGATCACCATATTCTTCAATTGCCTATAAATCACATTATGAAGGGACTAGTTCCTTTGGAAAGACTATTTGACAAAAATGGTGTGGTAGTGAAAGTTAAAGGATTGGCCGATGATGCTGATATATCCAAATGCAACATTGGTATAGAGAAAGATCCAAAATTTTTCAAATTGTTGAGTAGTCTGTCAAGGGAACAAAGGGATGAATATGATAAGTTATTAAAGGAGTTTGTTGATGTGCTTGCCTGGACTTATGAGGATATCATAACATATGACACAAGCATCATTGAGCATAAGAGCCCACTAAAGGAGGAGGCAAAGCCATTTAGGCAGAAACTGAGACAGATCAACCCTATGTTGTTGCCTATCATGGAGAAGGAGGTAAAGAAACTTTTAGATGCCCAGATCATCGTCCCTTTGATGTATTCTGAATGGGTGGCCAACTTAGTCCCAGTGAGAATGAAGAGTGGAGAAATCAAACTTTGTGTCGATTTCAAAAACCTAAATAGAAGATCCAAGAAGGACAATTACATATTGCCGAAAATGGAGCACATATTACAGAGGGTGACAGGTGCATCTAGGATGTCCATGATTGATGGATTTTCTAGCTATAATAAAATTTCTATCTTACCCAAGGATAGAGAGAAAACAACATTCACCACTCCATGGGGTACATTCATGTATGCCAAGATGCCCTTTGGATTGATGAACGTAGGAGCAACTTTCCAACGTGCTATGGACAATACCTTCATTGGGGAAAGGGATAAATTTGTAGTCATTTAGCTAGATGACATTACAGTTTTCTCCAGGTATGATAAAGAAAACTATCATCATCTGAGAAAGGTCTTCCAAAAATGAAGAAAATTTGGTCTCTCCTTGAATCCCAAGAAGTCATTGTTTTCTATGAAGGAGGGAAAACTACCAGGGAACATAGTATAGAATGAGGGAGTAAACATCAATCCCAATAGGGTGGTATCCATCCAAACCTTAGCACTCCCTAGATACAATAAATAAGTTCATTCTTTCTTAGGGAAGATCAATTTTCTTAGAAGGTTTGTTTCATTTTTTGTTGAGTTGGTAAAGCATATCACAGACATGCTCAAGAAGGAGAATGAGGTGAAATGGATAGCTGAGTCTAGAAGTTCCTTCGATCAAATAAAGAAGGTGGTGATTGAATCACCTATGCTCGTCAGTCCTAATTATTCCAAACTTTTTATGATTTTCTCCTTTGCTTCATTTGACATAGTGGCAGTTGTTTTATTGCAAAAAAATGCCAAGGGGATGGAGCATCATATTTTCTTTTTCAACAAGGCATTAAGAGATGCAGAGATCAAATATGACATCATGGAGAAGCAGGCCTATGCTTTGGTGAAATCCCTCAAAGCTTTAAGGATCTATGTCTTGCATTCAAAGGTCATTGCATGTGTTCCTTCAACTTCTGTGAAGGACATTCTCATTCAGCCTGACATAGATGGAAGAAGGTGCAAGTGGATTGCCAAAATCCTTGAGTTTGATCTGGAAATAAAGATTACCAAACTAGTCAAAGGCTAAGGTTTATCCAAGCTATTGGTTGAATCTAATTGCAATGCTTTGGGGGTTAACTTCATCAACACTTGCTCAGAAAATTAGAAAGCTAAGTTCGTTGATATCAGTTCTCAGGGCAGCCCTCTGCTGGCAGAATGCACTTGGTATAAAGACATTATATATTTTCTGTAGGAGTTAAGGCCTCCTGACGAAATAGGAAAAAGAAATGCAAGATATTTAAATCTTAAAGAAATTAAATATTGCCTCATTGATCAGGTTTTGTATTGGAAATACCCTCTAGGTGTTCTTCTAAGATGTTTATACCCACAGGAGGCCCAAAATATTATGTTTGATTTTCATGACAGCCTGTATGGGGGACATCATTTCTAGAGAACCATAGCCTACAATATTCTCAGGGTTGGGTACTTCTGGCCTACTCTATTCACTAATGTCTATGCAAAAAGCAGGGCTTGTGTCAAGTGCCAACAATTCTCTAGGAAGAAACAACTCAAGTCTTTGTCATAGAAGCCTATGGTAGCTTCAGGACCCTTTCAGCAATGGGGCCTAGATTTTATTGGGGAAATTCATCCTTCTTCAAGTGGACAACACAAGTGGATCTGGACAACCACTGATTACTTTACCAAGTGTATAGAATCTATCCCCACAAGGAGTGTTTCTCACAAGGTAATCATTGGTTTTCTTGAAGATATTATAGCAAGGTTTGGCTATCCGAAACGAATTGTCGCTGATAATGCTGCATCCTTTAAGGATGAACCATTGATTCAATTCTGTGAGCATTTTTGGATTGCATTGATTCACTCAACTCCTTACTACCCCCAAGGTAATGGATTGGCATATTCTTCTAACAAGAGCTTTATAAAGATCATCAAAATATTGTTAGAGGACAATAAGAAAGCATGAGATTCAAAGCTCAAGTTTTCTCTATTGGCTAACAGAGTGACAACAAAAATATCTCTTGAGATCTCTCTTTTTAGCTTGTGTATGGAGTTGAGGCCATCTTTCCTTCTCAGCTAGCCTTACTAGTGGAAAAATTCTTCTAGGACTACCAAGGAGAACCTGATGACATGGTCAGGAGGATATTGCAACTGGTATAAGTGAAACAAACTAGGGAGAAGATATTGGACAAAGAACATGAACATCAATAGAAGATCAAGCAGGCTTTTGACATGGAAGTAAGAAAGGAGGATTTCCAGTTGGGAAATCTAGTGCTAAAATGGGATGCACCCAAGAAGGACAAAGGAAAGCATGGTAAATTTGATGCCTTGTGGATCAACCCCTTCAGAATATCTAAGATATTCCCTAATAATACTTATAGGTTGCATAATTTGGAGGGTGATAAATTTTTTGGTGGCCCTGTTAATGGGTATTTTCTAAAAATGTTTTTTGTTTGAAGTTACAGTCGGCATCCTACCATTGTAAATATCGTTCTTGTTTTTATGTTTATTTATTTTTAAATAGCTAAGAATCCATAACCCAATACCAAGGCATTGGAGCTACTTTTCTTGGTAGCTCACAGGGAACATGCCATCCCCCATGGAGCCAAATGTTATCACATAAACTTGTTAGAGTATTTGTGGGCTTGTGGTTTCTACCTATGTCTGTAATGTTGCCTGTCTCTCTCCTTTGCACAGGCCCTAGCTTAAGTTTTTCCTTTTGGATTGAATTTTCTCTCCTATTCACCTTCAGCCGTTTTGGAGACCTATTTTTCCTTGATTGTCTTACCTAAGAAGTCTAGGCCCTAAGATTTTCTGTTTTATTTTAATGTTGATCGCTTCCTTCTCCACTTCTATTGCGATCCTTTTGCTTTCCCTAGCCCTCAACCAGTCATCCAAGTATTTGTTTATAGAGTCTGCAGCCATAAGCACAAGTGTAGCACTTAGAGAAGTCTGATATGGAATTGAATCAAGTGAGTGAGCAAGTTCAGTTTGATGTAGGAAATTTCATTTTGAAGTTCAAAGATCAACGGAAAATTATAAGCGCAGGAATCGGGATTTCGAAACATTTTTAAAGTTATTTGTAAAATATCTGAATCCCTGAAATCCAAAGTCAGCAGGAGCCATCTGATCCAGCAGGATGCGTGGAACCAGATCTGAATCAGGGAGAAGGTCATTTAGGCAAATTTGAAGTGAGGAATGCGCAGATTTATTTCCCGAGTCCCGAAACCCCATAGTCCCAAAGTGTCAATATTCATCTGGGTCGTCCAATTCAAAGGGATGTGTGGTGCCCGATCTGATAAATCATGATTTCATGACTTGGGGGTTTTAGCATGGAGCACAGTGTAGATCTGCAAAACACGAAGTCGCGAAATGAAAAATTGCGAAGCTCCCGGGAATGGGGCCTGTGGTCACAACCCACAGTCATATGGAAAGAAGGGCTATAAATAATGGCATGCGCCAATTGGGAGGTTGGTGAGTAATTTTATCTGGGGATACAATCTTGGCCGTCAAATTTGAAGTATGTCCGACCATTGATCTGGATGGGCCATTTCGCAAGTTCAAGTATCGGGATATTTGGAATCAATTGGAGTGAAAATTCCTGAAATGCAATGTCCCAAAATTTCATGAAGGGAAGCCCGGGGTCATGACCCGAGGTCACATGAAGCGATGGAGATGAGTCGCTCCATAAGTCGAGGGTGCCTGTATTTTCATAGGGGAATAACTACATGGTCTCAAGGCGCCCGGATTGACTTGAAGGAGTCGTGAACGTCTCCTGGAGAATTCATGGGTGTCAAGTTTCATCCCAATCCCGATGGAAGTAGTTAATGGAAATGGGGAAGGTGGTTGAAACCTCATTTCACCCCATAAATGGAAAGCATGGAAAAGGTTGTTGTGGAGGCATATTTTCAACACAAAGTCCCCCTGTCAATGGACTTTTTTGCAAACCCATACCAATTTGAACTTGCATCTGATAGAAGAATGCAAGTGCAGCCTGACAGAAGAAGATGCAGATGTGATGCATTAAATGCATTGACTAGAGCACCCTCCGGGTGGTGAAAAGTGGTTCGTAGTATAAATACTCAGTTTTAATATTTTGTTATGATCGATGGTTGAGCTAATCTCTCGCATGTAAAGTTTTAGTAAAGACTTTGGTTCTTTGGTTATGTATTTCATTTTGAGACTTCTTATTTAATGACAGTCATCTTTCTTTTCCACCTCTTTTGTCTCTGATATTGAAGGATCATGCATGGATGATCCAGCCAATTTGTTGTAATCATGTTGTGATGTATGTTTGATTGCAGTGTTGTTACAACGTCTTCAGTTTTCTGAAACTTTGGAATCAAGAGGATATTGTATTCAAATATTTTCTTCCTTAGGCTGCTAGAAGATCGGATGTCCACATAAGTCCATTACATGTATTCTCAGTTCTACCCCCTACTCACCCTTACTATAATTTACTAACTGAAGTTAGATCAAGACCTCATCTGCCTGTGCATACCATCCCAGTTTTCCGAGTTCAAGTGATATTATCCTGAGTTTGCATACATTTGACCACCCTTAAATTATTCATTGTGACAAAAAAAATTGATGGGTATTGGGCTTACTTCTGCTGCAATCGAGAGGTGACTTCTAGTGCTAATAGATCCAATGATCTGTCTATATAGCGTAGCATCAATCAATTCTAACAAAGAGTCAACCAGGAGATTCAACTTTGTTTCCATGGTTGTATTCATGGACTTTCACTCCAACATATCAAATATCTTTAGTATTTTGACTACATACTTCCCTTGGTTAAGGAATATCCTCTCTGGGCTCTTCCATACCTCAAGACCTAAGAAATAGTGCATTAGGCCATGTTGATTCATTTCAAATTCTGCAACGAGCTTCTTTTTACATTCAATGATGATCTTTTATTCTACAATTAATAATAATCCATCCACATACAACAACAATATAACAGGCTCATCATTCATAACCTTGAAGTAAAGGTTAGAATCTTCTTTACTTTTGGTGAAGCCCAATCTCGTTAGAAAACTGGCAATCCTTCCATACCAAGCTCTAGGAGCTTGCTTCAATCCATATAGAGCCTTCTTCAACTTCCAGACATGAGTCTTCCTGTATTCAACTTCAAATCCTCGAGGTTGTTCTATACACACTTCTTCATCAATGACACCATTCAAGAAAGAAGTTTTCACGTCCATTTGGAGTAACTTCCACGTCATCTTAGCTGCAAGGGCTATGATGGTTCTGATCGAAGTGTATCTAGCTACAAGAGAAAATGTCTCTTCATAGTCAATTCCTTCCTTTTGAGAGAAGCCATGAGCAACGAACCTTGCTTCATATTTCTCAATACTTCCATCAACAACATGTTTTATTTTGAAAATCCTTTTGGAAGATACCACATCCTTTCTCTTCGATCTGGGAACTATTTCCCATACATCATTGTTTATAATATATTGGTATTCTTTTTTCATGGAATCTACCCATTCTTTATTCTGAATGGATTCTTCAAAGTAGGTAGGATCCTTCTCTAAGATATCACACATCAAAGCCATATAATTGGAGAATGGCTTTGGTTTCTTCATTTGTCTCATGGTTCCTTCGCAAACACCGTACTTCTCTCCATATTGAATAAGTTTCCTTGCCCATGATGCCTTTCTATTGTGGGAGATCGTCATCTGGGGAGGTTCTTGAGATTATACTGTGTCATGATCTTCTAGAATATCCTCATCAGGGGAAGCTATGACTTCCCTCACTAGTTCTGCAACTCTGGGAGCTTCAGGTTCCTCTTCATATACTTCTTCAAGATGGCATTTTATTGATTTCTTGAGTGTTTCATATTCATCAAAGGTTACATCCTTGTTGATATCAATATGATGGTAACTTGGTATATAAACTCTGAAGGCCTTGGAGACCTCACAGTATCCAACAAATATTCCCTTCTTTCCTAAAGGGTCCAACTTGTTTTTTTTCTCTTTTGGAATATGTACAAATACCGGGCAACCAAATATTTTGAGATGGCTTACTTCTATCTTCTTTCCGGAGAACATATCTTTTGGGGTATTGAATCCAAGTGCACTATGGGACAATCTTTTATGCACATATATTGTTGTTTATGTTTCTTCTGCCCATAAGCGCATTGGAAGATCTTGATCATGGATCATGGTCTTCATTGCTTCCATTGTAGTTTTTTTCTTTCTTTCTGCTACACCATTTTCTTGAGGATTGTAGGGAGTGGTGAGCTCCCTCTTGATCCCGACATCTTTGAAAAAGTTTACAAACTCTTTTGAGTTGTGTTCTCCTCCATTATCTGACCTAACTATCTTGATCTTTCTTTCAGAAAGATTCTCTATCAAGGCTTTGAATTCCTTGAATTTACTTAACACTTCATATTTTGATTTCAAAAAGTAAACCCAGGTTTTATGAGAATAGACATGAATAAAAGATACAAAGTATACGTACCCATTGATGGAGGATGATGGAATTGGGCCACAAAAATCTCAGTGAATAAGTTCTAGGACTCCTTCTTCTTTATTGTCTCTCTTCAGAAAAGGGTTCTTGATGTTCTTCCCTTGTGCACATCCATTTCACACACCTTCATGGTCAACCTTGAGCTCTGGTGGACCTGTGACTACCTTGCTTACATATGGTAATGCCTTGTAGTTGATGTGGGATAATAATATATTCCAAAGTTCACATGGATTCTCAATGGAGTGGGTCATGGCTGCTTCTGAGTGACCCTTTAGCTTATACAAGCCACCCTCTTTTTTTTCAATAACAATTCCTTCTTCCATGGTTTTTTTTTCTTTGGCCCACATAAGAACTTATCCATCTATAAAGGAAACTTTGAAGCCTTTATTTTCTAAAGATGATATGGAGAGTAAGTTCTTTGTCAAACTTGGTACATAGAGTACATCCTTCATCTTCATTGGAGTTCCTGAATTAAGCTTGTAATTTGATTCTCCTACTCCCTTGATGGGGTATTGATAATTATCTCCATGTGCAACTTTCTGAGAAAACTTATTTTCTGAAAGGAAAGACATAATGTCTCTTTGACCTATCATGTGCTTGGAAGCACCATTATCAATGAGCCACATTTCCTCGCCAGGTGATATTGATCCTGAGACGGCCGAGATTAAGACATAGTCTTCAATTTTTTCTTTTATCATGTTTGTGGGTGGCTCTTCATCTTCAACTGCATGGGAATGATACCTCTTGTTTTTATTCTTGTATTTTTCTTGTCTAGTTGGACGTGTTTCACAATATGTCCCATCTTGTCACAATGGTAACATTGGTAGGATGATAAATCTTTTCCTTTTCTTTGTCCTTTCTTAAACTTCTGGAATCTCCTTGGTTGATATTCTTTATGTATGAATTTTTTGTTGGGTTGAGACTCCTTATGAGTTTCTTTATAGAAGTAATACTTCTTTCTTCCTCCTTTAGTGTGAGTAGCTAGGGTTTGATCTTCATCTCTTGATAGTAAATCTTCTTGGTTAGATACCCTTGATTCTTCTTGAATGCAATCTTCCCAAAGATTGTCAAATTTTAGTTTCTCCTTTCTAGGACAAATAGTTTGGATGAATGCATCCCAAGGTTTTATGAGACCATTAAGGGTCGTCATTATGAGTTCGTCTTTGTCTATAGTATCTCCAATTGCTTCTATCTATTCTTTGAATTCTGATATTCTGGAGAATATTCCTGGATTGATTCTCCTTTCTGCATCCTTGTATTCTTGAGATGAGTTTTGATATTCATCTTCTTATATATGTTCTTTCCTTCATATAATATGGTTAGGGAATCAAACATTTCTTTTGGAGTCTTCTTTTACGACACTTGAGGAATCAAGTGATATTTGATAGAATCTCTAATGATTCTTTTGGCCCTAATTGTGTCCTTTTGGTGTTTTGTTTTAGTTGCAACATCGGTGGGTTCTGGTACATCTTCTTTAACCAATATTGTTAGGTCATTCTCTTCAAGAATGAGTCCAATACTACACTTCCAGGCATGGAATTTTTCCACACCTTCTAGCTTGTCAAAAAGATTAGTGCTTGCAAACATCTTTTACCTGGAGATAGGAAAATGACCAAAGAATGAAAGTGCTCAAAATTGAATTTTGAACTTACTAGGAGGTGCACTTGGTTGAGGCGAGTAGCCTAGCATGTTTAGATTTCAAAAAATCCAACTTTTCCCGCTTCAAACTTGACCAACGGATTTTTGGACTCATGCTTCTAGTTTTCTAGTACATCTGGTTTTCTGGTACTTCTGGTACTCTGGTACTTCTAGTTTTCTGGTACTTCTAGTACTGGAGAAAACTAGGGTTTCAAGTTTCGAGAGATATAACCATTGAAAAGGTGCACTGAAGGTGCCAAAGAGTTCCTTGGGCTAGGGCACACTTTTCTAGATGGATCTTGGGCTAAAATTTATCTTCAATAAAAATCCCTAATTTTCATGTACGACAACAATGAAATTTTTCTTCTTCTTGTGAAAGATGATCTCTTCAGCTTAGCTCTGATACCATGTTATATTTTAAGCTATTATTAGGTTTCTTTTCAATTCACTAGATAAACATAGCATAGATAAGATTACTGAGAAATACACAGTCACAAGAGAAACATCATTTATCCTGGGAAACTATCATGGGGGAGAAAACCCAAAAAAAAATTCATTAATATAGATAGCTAATACAATTCCTCTCCAAGTCCTCTACATAAATTCCTCTCCAAGTAATGCACCTCTCTCTCTTTTCCTTCTTCTCCAAATGCAACTCCAAACTTGCGCCCTGATGATCAAGTGAGTGAGTGAACAAATGAGGGACTAGCCTCCTTTATTTATACAATATGGTAGGAGATAAAATGAAGTGTCTTTTCACTGGAAGGGCTAACTTATCTTTCTGGGTGGTTAGAACCACCTTAATTAATTCTGGGGGCCGACTTCCCATTTTCTTATTACAATTAGGGTTTGACCAATCCGCAAAAGGGTATTTGGTCATTTTCAATGCCTGACATGATCAATCCACAAAAGGGGATTGATATAATGAATATTACATCAATAATAAATAGAATACTCTTTGCAGTTACAATATTTCAACAATGGTGAGAACCATTTGTTTCTTCTCCTTCGATTTATCAACCTCACAAGCTTTGAGTTGCGACAGTGAATCCTTGAATTTTGTAAATAAATATTGGATATTATCGAAGATTTTCAGATCCAATGTGAGCAAATCCACCTCCAGTATGCTTCCCCTCATATCATCCTATTTTCCAAAGACACCTTCCAAGGTGGTCCAGACTTCATTTGGAGTCTTATAGGAAGATATGTGAAAAAGGAGATCGGGAGAAATAAGACTACAAATTGTTCCAAGTGCCTCATCCATGCGATTTAAATACTTGGATTTTTCTATGGCTTATGTTGGATCTGTATCAGTATTCAAGGTTAGCCTATACAACCCTCTCGTTCGAAGATGTATGGCTATTTTCTCTTTCCGCTGTCTACAATCTTTTGTACCTGCAAAAAACATTGGTGTAGCTTTTGCTTAGCATTTTGTCAGCTCTGATACCATGCAAATGTGTTGAATTTGCACAAAATAGATCTAGATAAACAAAAATACACACATTTTCATATATAATTTGAGAAAGAAGAATAAGGAGAGAAAGAATGAAATAATTCTTATTAACCATATGAATAATGAATAATTTACACATGATATACTCTGTATAACTCAATGAGTGGACACTGGAGGAGAACCAATGCACCATAGTGGTGGTCTAGAGTGATCTAGGCACACATGAGTAGTTATGAGAGTGAACTTCAAATTATTCTAGTCTCTCAGGTAGTTACAGGAGTGAACTCCCACCTAGTTGAGTAACTAGTTAACTAGTCAACTAGTCTTCAGTTAACTGATTGAACAGAGAGTAGTGAGGAGTTAACTTAGGGAATCAAGGGTAATTATATAGTCTGGTGACTATCCCAAGTAAATTTCACATTAGATGGTGATGATCCCATTTTTTCATGGTGACAAAACCAATGCAACATCTAAACTCAACTCAACTAGTCAAACTAATGTGTCAACTGAAAGAGAATATTATCTAGGTGGAATATTCTCCCCTAAAATATAGGAGACTGGATAATGACTAATAAACAAGGAAAAACCTTAGGAAAAAAAAATCTTAGGTATTTGTGAAGTAACTCCAACAACAGGGAGCATGCTTAGTGTTGTTGGGATCACACAAGAATTATGGACGGAGGTAGTCAAGACTGCAAGATATATGGTGAATATGTCTCATCAGTGTTAGTCGACATGACTCCAAATGAGGTATGGATGGGTAAGAATCCTTCAGTGGCACATATCAAAGTGTTTGTTTGTGATGCATTTGTGCATGTTCCCAAGGAAAAGAGGAGCAAGTTGTACAAGAAGGCAGTCAAATGTATTTTCATCGGATACAAAGAAGGGATGAAAGGATATAAGATTTGGGATCCTGCATCAAGGAGAAAAATGTACATTCGATATGTGGTATTCATAGAAGTCTAAGGTAAATTTTAGCCTGAGGAAGTTGTTCAAAACAATAATAGTTCGGATACACTATAGTTTTAACTGAGGAACAAAGAAGATGATTCATATGAGTCGATTGAATCTGAGGAAGAGGTGGAACAACTGATTTCGATGTTAAGGAGGTCAGAAAGAACAAGAAAACCAGTTGAAAGGTACAAATCACATCGATGATGAGCCCAATTTGGTCAGTGAGGCAGTCGACTCGACAGAGGGTAAACTTTGGAAGGTCGCTATGGTTGAAGAGATGGAATCCTTGTATAAGAATGAGACATGGGATTTAATCAAGTTACCTAGTGGAAGAAATATTTTCAGTAGCAAGTGGGTGTTCAAGAATAAGATGAATGTCATAGGTCAAGTTGAGAAGTTCAAATATCGACTGGTAGCGAAAGGATATTCCCAATTTGAGGGAGTCGACTTCGGTGATATTTTTTCGCCTATTCCAAAAATAGTTTCCATTAGAGTAATAATGTCTCTCTCTACAGAATTCGATATGGATATAGAACAGATGGATGTGAATACATCATTCCTACATGGGGACCTGGAAGAATAAATCTACATGAAATGACCTAAAGGATTTGTAGTAAAGGGAAAACAAGAGTTGGTGTGCAAACTCAAAAGATCCCTTTATGGTCTAAATAAATCTCCAAGGATGTGGTACCAAAAGTTTGAAACATACATCCTTAGTTTTGGATTTGTGAGAAGAAAAGTTGATCATTGCATATATTTCAAGGAAGAAGGTGGGAATTTCATATATGTAGCTTTGTATGTTGATGACATGTTCTTGATTGGAAACAACATGGAAGCAATAAAGGAGGTGAAGAATGAGTTATCATTCAAGTTCGACATGAAGGATCTTGGTATAGCTAACTTCATTTTGGAAATGGAGATTAAGAGAGATCGAGTCGCTAAAAATATCTCGTTGAATTAGACAAAGTATATTGAAACAGTTCTAAAATGATTCAACGTGCAGGATTGAAAACTGGTGAAGGTGCCAATTCCAGTGGGAGAATGTCTTACTGTTGAACGATGTCCAAAGACACGGGAAGAGATAAAGGACATGGGATGTGTTCCCTATGAAAGTGTTGTTGGTAGTATAATGTATGTAATGGTTTGCACTTGACCAGACATTGCCCATGCAATGGGAGTGTTGAGAAGGTACATGTCGACACCCGAAAATGAGCACTGGACAACTTTCAAGAGAGTATTAAGGTATTTTTGTGGCACAAATAATTATGTGGCATTCTAACAAGGAAGACCTAGAGTTGATAGTTGTAAACTAGATGTACATGGCTTTGTTGATGTCGAATAGGATGGAGATCTGGATCAACAAAGGTTGACTAGAAGATATGTCTTCAATATGTTCGATGGAGAAATAAGTTGGATGAGTAAGTGATAGGCGGTCATAGCCTTGTCAACAGTATAAGTTGAATACATGGCAACCAGTCATGGAATAAAAGAAGAAGTATGGATTTGAAGTCAAGGTAGATCGACAGTAAGTTGAAGGTCCAGGAATTCGACCCGGTAAAGTCGAAGTCGAAGATATCAATGGAAAGTCAACAAAAAAGAGGTTGAAGTCAGGGAATGAGATGAACAAATAGAGACGAAATTAAGTTCGATTGGTAGTCGACTGGTAAACCCGACTTGGAGTTGACTATAACAAAATCCCAGGATTTATGGGATTTGTAGCCAATGATATGAATGGATCTGTAACTATTTTTTTGGGCTCCAATATTTAGGGTTTTTCCTGTTGTAAATACTATAAAGAGGCATGTTGTAATGTTGTAAATCGTGTTCTTATAATATGATCTTGTAATGCACTTTTGCAAGTTAATGCATGTGTAAGTGTAGGTTGTTGGTCATGCATATGTAAGACGAATTGGCTATAGGGTTGTTCTTTCCTATCAAAGAGCGTATGATGTCGATTGTGTCTTAGGTGTGGACCAAGGTTACACATGTGACCTTTTAATTCATATTGAATAAGAAAACAAGAGAGAATAATGCTCAAAGCAATGTTGGTTTTCCCAGTTAAGGGTTTCCAGGGTAAAATCTCGGTGTATTGTTTGATTTCTTATGTCTTTTTCTTTCTTGATTAAATTCTTCTTATCTTCTACTAAGATTAGTGTGGAAGTGTCCATCATTTGTTGACTATAAGGACTATCTTTAAAGTTTAAAAAAAAATTAAAGGTTAAAGACTATATTTTCACTTTTCCACAAGTGTGACCTACTATGCAATACTCATCCAACCCAATCCTTGGTAATCCAATATTCTAATTGATGAACAATGTTGGAGAGAGTATCCCACATCCTAGATTCATTGTAGTATTACTATAATAATATTAGTAATAATTGTTAATTATAGTTGAAATTTCATTACACATTAACATGCATAGTTTTATAGGGAAGGAGATGTAAAACAAAAAGGAGAAGCCTCATGAGTGCAATACAAAATTTTGAGAACTCTAAGAGAAGAATTAGAAGTTGCTAAAATGTTTTCAAGCATTTGGTGGAAAGGAACCAACACTGGTTCATTAATCTCATCACTCAAAAATGTGTATTTAGTTATCTCTATATGAAGGAAACTCTAATGGCCAATTTTGTTCAATTTTGCCTCCCATATTTTAACAAACTAGTTCAAGAATATGAGAAATGTAATTGATATTTGGGAAAATTGATGGATAAATGATATTTTATGAAGATAAGATAAGGAATATATAAACAAAATATTATAAAATTAAACATAAGCAAAGGCATCTAACACAAGAGGCCTAAACAACCATACGTGAGATTTTTGTAAGAACTTATTAAGGCCCAAATATTACTCTTCCTTCATAAAATAGTCATTTAGATGTACAATTTTAATTACATACCAAATTTATTGGTTATAAATTATTAAAGAAAAAATATTTTACTAGCAAAGGATTTGATAAGACGGTCTAAATAATTAAAACCCTATTGAAATTGAATCAAGGCACAAGCATGCATGTCTAATTATATTAGCGAAATTGTAGACATTGGAGTATACTCTAGAGTTGATGAAGAAAGGTGACTAGAAAGGAAGGAGGCACCCGAACCACCAGTAAATCAATAAATTCATAAACAACATAGGGGAATTATCCAAAGAATCATGTTTCAATAAGCCATTTTCAATATCAAAAAAGGGTTCAAATGGGTATGAAGGTAGCCATGTAAACAAGTATGCACATAGATTTTCCTAGTCTAAATTTATTTTCATTTTTTGTAAAAGAAGGAATCACATTGTCCATTAATGAAAACATCATCCTACCAAACTTTGTAGTTATATAATACACATCTCCGATACATGTAGTAAAAATAGACACATTAATAGATGTTTGGATTTTGGGGTTAGTCTTAAAGTGTCTACATCATGCTTGGGGATGATTCATGTGATGTGGCGAGCATGGTCTCTTCAATACCCTTGGATGTATTGTAGAAAACATTAGAGATAGCTTACACATGGATTTATATACCTTGACTTGATGATTATGTGGTGAATTTGTTTAGAATGTTGCAAACCAATATGGCTAGTGATATTATGCATGACACACACATTCCGGGCTTGGTTGTTTGATTGGGAGGAGGAGATTTAAGAGTTTAGGAGGAGGGAATTCAACCTTAGGTAGTATGGGGATACTTGGTTTCTTATAGGGATGTATGTGATTGATTTTATGAATCTTCCATTGAGGATTTTTCATGGAAGAGAGGTGGACATGGAGAAGCAAATGGAGTAGGAAGTAGAGTTGGAGACCTATGGAGGGTAGCATTGGAAATTTATTTTGGAGAACTTAACTTGGTACCCATGCATGATGAATGTTCATACCTTGATATTGACATGTGTCACTTATAATTGGATCCTTCATATGTGTACCTTCTAATGATTAGTGATCTATAAAATATTGAGGATATTCCATTGGAATAGTTTGTCAAAACAAATCTTGGATTATACTGAATTATTTTATTATGCATGTTTATTTCCTTAGATATCATATTTGTGAGTACTAGATTTTACTCAAATCTATGAAAATAAATGGAATATGGAAAATAAAGAATAAGAAAATGAATACACCATCCACACAAATAAACACAATATGTATCTTAGGAAACCCAAAATCGGAGAAAACCCAGATTGAAGGTGAGGCATGTGCTCTTCTCTCTTTTCTTCAGTTATGAAAATGAAAATACAAAGAAAGAGGTACTCACTATGGAGTTTATTTTGACACTATAAAATAAATGGATAATACATAATCTTCTCTCTCCTCTATTATTCTCTCAAATCTCACTCTTGGATGCTCTTCTCAACTATGGAACAAGTACAATGTTAAAGAATGGAACCCTTTCTCCTCCTAGTGGCCCGGTATTTAACATAGCTTGATAACCATCTCGGGTTATGGTTTTTTCATGTCTCAACCCACAATTAGTGTTAGGTTTTGGAACTTGTAGAACCTTCTTGAAAGTCCACACATGGTTATCCCCACATGTGTGATTAATGAAGTTGACATTGAATCCATTCGGTTCCAGGGTGGTCAATATGTTATGTCAACTTATGGGAGGCATAATTTTCACATGTCAACTCCATTTGAGGTGATTTCCTCATTATTGGAAAGGTATCAATGTTTATAATGTCAAGGGGCTATGCGTTGTGCCCAAAAAATTTTGACCCCCAAAATTTCCATTTAATGCCTCAAAATGGCTCTCAAAGATTCTAGACCCCAAATATCCAAAATTGAGACATGCCACTAAAATGGGCCTTGCAATCCAATTTCTTCAATTTTTTCCACTCAAAAAGTACAAGATAAATGAAAAAATATATAATGATCCAATATGGATCGATCAATTATATTGATTGATAATGTAACTTATCCAATTTTTTATATTTTACGTCCCTCACCTATCAGATACATAAAATGAGAGAAGATTATTTTCAATCACCATATTGATCACATCATCATGTATTAAAGATGTGATATATAGAGAAAACTTGTCTCTTTCATTAGTACCTCATCTTAATTATAATTTTCACTCTAGTACAATGCACTAGGGTTCTATTGATGCAATCAATGAATTAAGGTCAGGGTTTTCCCTAAGAAGACAATTGAAGCTAAGGTTCGAGAGAAACCCTACAGGAGCAAAGGGAACACTTTTTCTTGTGGATATTGTGAGAGAAGAAGGCTAGGGTTATGTGGAATTCATAAACCATGGTACTACTTCTAGTGCTTTTTTTGGACAAGATAAAAGTAGTCTATCTTATTTTCTCGTGTACACTCGTATGACGCAAGTGTAGGGGCCAAAGGTGACTTACTAGGTGTATGCTTGTTAGATGTATTAAAGATGTGAGAGATAAAGAAAATGTGTTTCTTTTGTTAGTACCTCTTATTCATTACAATTTTTACTCTAGTATAATGCACTAGGGTTCTATTGATTCAATAAAGGAATTAAGGTCAAGGTTTTCCCTAAGAAGACAATTGAAGCTAGGGTTCAGGAGAAACCCTACAGGAGCAAAGGGAACACCTTTTTTGTGGATCTTGTGAGAGGAGAAGGATAGGGTTTTGTGGAATTTGGAAACCCTAGTACTACTTCTAGTGATTTTTATGGAAAATATAAAAGTAGACTATATTATTTTCTCTTGTACACTTCTATGATGCAAGTGTAGGGGCCAAAAGTGACTTACTAGGTGTATGTTTTCCAGTTACGAATATTTGATGGAGAAAATAGCCTTGATAGTGAACACTTCCTAGATAAGAGGAGTTGCTAGCTAGGGTTTGTTGTTGATGGTGTGTTCCCTAGGTCAAGTAGGTCAAGTTTGGAGGGAATGAATTGCATCATCTTGCATAATAGTGTTGGTATGTACTTGTATCTTCATCTTAGATATATGAATATTTCAATGTGATCCAAAATGTTTTGTATTTGTAGATTTGATTTTAAGATTATGTATTATGATGATTGAGTTGTTTATAGAGAAATTTATTCCATGCTTATTTTACATAATATTTAGTATATATTTTTAAGTGATTTAATAAAAATATAAAATCTAAGACAACATATTTATCTCTATAAAAAATAAGTTGTATAATTAATTTTCATTTTTTTTTTATGTTGGGAAGTGTGTCCTAAGGGATAGAGACATTGTTCCATTTAAGTACATGATTTGGATGGATATCGGTGGCCACCCACCTATTCCAACTAGATCACATGCAGTTTTCATCATTGACATATATTTCCTAGATTTTTGAGTCCTAAACTTCTAGGGCCATTTTGAGGCCTTAAACAACGTTTTTGGAGCTCACCACAGTCAAAATATAGATGTTGTTAGATTTTGATGGCATAATGTGTATTCCTTGGATATACCTTTCCAATGGGCTATCGTACACCTAAAACAAAGATTGTATGAAAAATTTATGACCCCGAGAAATTGTACCAACTTACCCCATCGGGGCCCACATGACTTTTGGTGCTTCATATCCACATTGGGGCTGCAAACCTTTTCGATTTTCATATTCCAAGGGATAGGTTTTTGGATGTTTAGAGTTTTTATATTTATGTTAAAAACTCCTTTCGAGCCTCATTGTACTCATCTTATTGTGAATGAGCACAGTTGTCACATCTCTTCTCAAAGATAAGTTGCCACCATTCTAGCAAGTCTTTCACTCTGCAATTTTACATTTCTGTACATTTCACTCATTAATAGAAATTGTGTATTATTGTATATCTGTTCCTATTTATATATATATATATATATATATATATATATATATATATATATATATATATATGATATATACCTATTACATTATTGGATCTCTTGCAATATCTCAGTATATTTCTTTATTATATCTTCGCTCTCATTTCATGCTCAAAATAATCTGGATTGGTACATTTGTTTGGTATTTATATTCTTGGATCGCATTATGTAATCACTTAGATGGAATTGAAATATATATTTTTGTAATTTATATTTTATATTCAACCAAAGGTTGAATGTTCATGGAAAATATATTCAGGAAACCAAAGGTTGAGATAGAATTTCTGAATTTGCATTAAAACTCATTATGGGAAATTCAAATATAGTATCAAACATGATTTGACTAAAATTGATTTTTTGGTGAAGAGTGAGTACAATATTTTAGTTTTCTCGTACATTAGAGAGGTTTTTGTACATTTCTAGGTTATTGGGTGTGAAACCCTAGTGCGATTTGGGAGGAAGATATTGAACCCCAAAATGTTTTTCTACTTTATTTGTCATTGTTTTTTTCTTTGAGTTTGATTCACATTTGCAGCGATGATTTCTCTTGGTGTTAAAGAGACAGACAATTTGAATATGCTTCTAATTTTACACCATGGAAGTGAAATATGAAAACACTATTAGAAGAGGTTGAGCTTTGGGTACCTACCGATCAAAAATTATTGGCCATGCATTCTAACAAGGAGGCCAAGGAAAAGAGAATCATTCTTGATTAGGTGAAGGATAGTTTGATCACTCACTTTGTAGAGAAGAAGACTGGTGAGGATATGTATGATAATTTCATGGGATTATGCTAGAGGGAACGTGTAAGGTACCAGATCTATTATATTAGTAGAATAGAGAAATAATCCAGAGAATAATACCAAGGTAGAAACAAAATAGGAAAATATGCAGAGATAATAGCATAAAAACAAATTATATGGAACCACAACACCAAAATTATACCTTTATTGATAGGAAACATTGCTCACTTGGACCTTCGAGGGGGAAACCTCCAACAGATAAAATCTCTATTACAATAATTTTCCAAGACAAAACTTCTCATATCCTCCACTCTTATTTATACTAAATCTATCTATCCAAAAAAACAATCTAGAGGAAGATCCTTCTAGAATAAGAAGCTTCTATTAGGTCTTCTTACAATTGATTTATTCCTCCTTCTTGCTAGGCCTTATTAATATTGACCTTTATTACATGGAAATATATTATTATACCCACTTGAGGGGTTAGGTAGGTTAGGTACCTAACATGTCCTCCCCCTTAAAATAAGTTTTTTCCTTAAGCCTTGAGATGAGGAAATTGTTGTAGAATGGTAGTTGGCTCCCAGGTGGCATCTGCGGGAGTTGTATCTTTCCACTGGACTAACACTTCCTTGATGGTGCACTGACAAAAATGATTCTCACCCTAATCCAAAATGGCTTGTGGCTGCAACCAAATTGATCCTTCTTCATCCAACTTGGGAAGGCTAGTTTGAGTTTGGCACTTAGTTTCAATCACCTTCTTTAAGCAGGAGACAAGAAAAACACGATGGAGCTTAGAAGAACTAGGCAAAGATATCTGATAGGCCACCTGTCACACACACTTGAGAACTATATAAGAACCATAAAATTTGAGCGCTAATTTATGACAATGTCCAACCTTCAGTGAAGTTTGTTTATAAGGTTGCAGTCGAAGAAATACATGGTCTCCTTCAACAAATTGGCATTCCGAGCAACCTTGATTGGCTTGTTTCTTCAAGAAATTCTAAGCCATGACCAAATTCTCTTTGAGGGTATAGAGAATAACTTCTCGAACTATAAGTGTTTGGTTAACTACCTAAAACTTCGAGACACATGGCATGTAGGAGAGAACAAAAGGTGAATTTTTTCCATATACTACTTCAAAATGAGTCATGTGAGTAGTTGTATGGAAAGAAGTGATGTACCACCATTCAACTACTAGTAACCATTGAGCCCATTAATTTTTCCTTTCAAAGGAAAAACACCTCAAATAAGTCTCCAAAAATTGTTGAAAACTTCAGTTTGACCATTAGTCTGAGGATTATAGGAGGTGTTGAGATTCAATTGGGTGCCTTGTATCCTGAACAGTTCTTGCCAAAAATTGTTGGTGAAAGTGGGGTATCGATTAGAAACAATAGAATGAGGCATGCCATGAAGATTGCAGATATGATCCATGAAAAGTTGAGCCACATTAGATGAAATAAATGGATGTTGAAGAGAACATAAATGAGCATAATTGGAAAGAAGATCAACTACCACCATGATGACTGTTATCCCCAATATCTAAGGATAACTAGGAGATCATGTCTTGAGGCCCACAGGTCCTAGACATGGAGTACCAATAGCAGGATTGACTTGAGCATGGTCCTGGAGGACCCATCTTTCTTCTTCTTCGCCAGATTTGTCCTGTCAGCAGCAGCAGCTTCCATCACCACCGGATTGGGCTTGCATCGGAGAGGGACCTTGCTCCATGAGGTAATTGGTCCAAGGAATCATGGTATGTGTCATATTTGATCATTATGACCCTCTTATATATGCATTAGGTTCCTTTCATTTCTGATGACTGCTTGGATCTTATACTAATCCACTTGACCATTTTTGGGGTGCTTGATTGGGTGAATTAGCAAGTTGATATTCATGGGTTTTGGTTTTCCACCAAAGGGGATTTGCAGAGCCATCGTCCGCTCCCACCATTTTATCATTTTACATCTTATACCCCGCTCATCTATCCCATTCCCCTAGTTCGACCATTAGGATGACCTTTCAGGGTTACACTTTGTCTTGTGGGAAGAAGGGGATAAAGGCCCAGGGGGTAAAAGCAGCTGGTAAAAGATAAAATCCATAGGAAATAAAACCTTGAGATGCTTCACCCAGGGGATCCCCGAGAAGGCAATAAAAGGCCTCTCGATAAGAAACTAAAAGGGACCCTAAGAAAAATAATAAAACAAGACCTAACCAAGAGGATGGGAGGTCTCATCACGAGCCGGCCCATTATGTTCATAGGTATCCAACAGTATGACATTGCCATCATCTGGTCACCACGCCAGGGAAGTGAACTTTGGTTGCATGGCCAAGGGAAAGGGGGTCTCATCACGAGCCAACCTTATCATTTCTATGAAGATACCAGTGGGTAACGCTGTCAGCTCTGCCCACCAAGCCAAGGCAGTGTCCTCTGGTCAGACCTTGAAATAAAAAAGAAAGGAAAGAAATAAAATAAAAAGATAAAGGCAATAAAGGGCTTGGAAAAAATGCATCCATGACAGGTACAACTCGCCTCCTACAAAGGCACCCACAGACAACACCTGCCCTTGGTCTTACTGTGACTGGACATCCCTAAAACCATATCACAGTCATAAAACATGGCTTGAATGATCTTCTGAGGAAACTTTCCATCTCTTGTGGTTGTTAGCCCAATAGGTTGTTCTGTCGATTTTCCTTAACTCTATATAGCAGATCTGTGTAATATCTTTGAGCTCTTAGATGATATGTTATGGATTTCATGCATATATTTGATAACTTTAATGATGAGATGTGATTTACATTGCTATGATATCTAGGAATGATGAGCCCATGCAGGGCGTAGTTTTTGATGTGTAGGACCATGCCCGACGGACAGGTACCAGAGGACCGGTACACGTGGGGAGATGATTAGCTCGGACCTCCATAGGGATGAAGAGCCCATCAGATGGTTGTTGGGATGGCAGAGGCAGGACAACGTTTTGATGAGCCCTTGCACGGAGAAGACAGGAGGACGTCCTCACCAGGACACTTTGGCAGAGATTGACCTGGGGGGGATCACCCCTTTGCAGATGAGAGGATGTCTTTGATGGACAGGATGCCACCAGGGCAGGATGGACGTTTTCTGGAGGATGTGGCAGTGTGCTTGGATCGTTTGGCACGTGTGGCAGCCTGCAGGATCCCTAAAAGGGGCAACGTTTTGCTTTCTGGATGCTGATCATGCCCAATAAGGGCCAACGTCTCCCTCAGAGGGGGCTGACGTCCCCTTTTTAGCTCATAATTTTGGCATTTTAGCATTTAATGTGACAAATGATGTAATATTGTTAAG
The DNA here is from genome assembly GCA_000966675.3 of Picea glauca. Lineage (NCBI taxonomy): Eukaryota > Viridiplantae > Streptophyta > Pinopsida > Pinales > Pinaceae > Picea > Picea glauca. Next base: position 40,268 of record JZKD02S1791040.1, on the reverse strand, counting down.
TCAGCCTTGTCGGCTGTTTTAATGACCTATTTTTGTAATTAA
>JZKD02S1791040.1:27731-40176 GCA_000966675.3 Picea glauca | reverse complement strand
AACTAGGGTTTGATTTAGCTCTTCATTGATTTGTAAGTATATTTTTCATGCAAAACTTCTTGATTGAATGGTTGTAGGTTAAATTGCTTACTTTTATGGTTACATTGTCATTATTTTCTTAATCATTGAAACCCTAGGGAGAAAACACAAAAGTAGGTCATTTCTTTATGTCCCCATGATAACAAATTTTTTAGCCATTTGATTAAGGAGAATATAGCCTAGCCTTTGCTACACTTGTTCCCCTTTTTCTGAGTTAGATTTGAATTATAAGTTGAAGGAGGAGGACGTCCTAGGCCTAATTAAGTTTACACCTAGGGTTTTGACCTTAGGGTTTGAAAATCCTTGTCTCTACAACACTTTTCAGCCCTAGGCTTATAGTTTGAAGATAGCCGTTTTGCCAAAGAGTTCTAAGGAAAGAGGGAGGAGCATGAGGCCTTGCTTTTGCAACACCGGAATGAGCCTCCTCCCCTTAGGGTTTTGACTTTGTGGCCCTGCCTTTGCAGCACTACAAAGACTAACTCTCCTGTCCTTAGATTTAGATTCTCCCAAGCCATTATCCTTACTCCTTGACACCATTTACCCTAAGGTACTAGTCTAAACCTAAAACGTTGAGATCTTTGTGCTAAAAACAACCACTTTCAAACTCTCAAATTGAAACCCTAACTAATCCTAGCGACTTTACAAACCATAATTTGTTGATGACGTCTTGCCCTATTTGAACTCTTGTTTGGTCTAAAACTTGCGGCTAGGTCATCAATTGATATCCATAGAGGTGTTGAGAAATTTTATTGGCCCAATTAGCGAAACGTTCACCTCTTTGTCTAGAAAACTAACCTAGAAACTAGGCTGACGTCACCCCTTTAGTATAGTGACGCAAAAACAACAATATATATGTATGAGCACATTTAATGTGTTGTGGTAACATAAAGATTGATTTTATACATTGAATGCAAACATCATTTTGTATTTATTGAAGAAGTAATATTATATGCCATTATCTTTATTTGCAATCATTGACTTCTTCAATAATTACATTTTTCATTGCTCATATGTATTCAAGATAGTCATTTGTTTATGAAGTACTAACCATTGCTTGCACGTTTTAGTTTTATTTGCCTTGTCTCGCAAACATGTGCCCTTTTTTAGTGGAATACCTTCATCCTTGACTATCTCTTTTGGCAAGTAATCTGTGAAGGGGAAAAACCTACTTTGACCTTTTGAAACTTGAATCCTTGATCTTTTCCTTTTCAGCACCCCAGATTACTAAGGATGTCTCCCTTGGGATTAGCCACCCTGAATAGAAAGAACTCCCCATCGAGGTGACAGTGGGTGGGGAAGCTCCTGTTACGCCAGTTTGAATCTTACCTCCAAGCTACTAGACCTATCCTACAAACTGAGCGATAACAATGACTAACGTATTTCTTGATTTAGGTAATCCCACAATGAAATCCATAGAGATGTCCCTCCAAATAATAGGTGGAATCGGAAGTGGTTGGAGTGTGTTAGGGGATTTGATGGTTTCTCCCTTGTTACATTGGCAAACATCACATTCTGCCAAAAAAGTGCGAACATCCTTTTTCATACCATCCCCCCAAAAAAAAAATGTTTGACCATGTCACAGGTTTTGGTAAACCCTGAGTGCCCAACTGTGGTAGTAGGATGAATCTCAGAAAGAACCATGGATTTAAGTTGTGACTGTTTACTTAAATAAAAATGAACTTTGTAGAGAATCTCATCATTGTGCCAAGAGTACCCTGGGGAACTGGAGAATTGGCTTGCAATTGTTGGATTAGATGCAAACTTTTAGGATCTTGTAGCCATTCCTGGAAAACATCTTGGAGCCAATCTGGTACACTGAAGGATAGGGAGAATAGGGACCCTTCATCTTGATATTTTTTAGAAAGAGCGTCAACAACTACATTTTATTTACCTTTATTGTAAATGATCTCATAATCATATCCAAAGAGTTTACTTACCCATTTTTGTTACTTTGGAGAGGAAGGTCATTTATCCAAAAAATACTTGAGGCTTTGATGATCTGTCTTAATTTGGAAGCATTTCCTAAAGAGATAAGGGCGTCAAAGATCCATTGCATGAAAAATAACCAACATTCCTTTTCATATATTGATTGGCCCAAATGGATTTATGACAATTGTTTGTTAGTAAAGGCCAAAGGTTTCCCTCTTGCATAAGGAATGCTCCAATTCCTCTCCCAAAGGCATCACATTCTAGGACAAAGGTCTTTGTAAGATCAGAAAGGGACAAGATCGGAGTAGTGCACATAGTCTCCTTCAATGCTTGAAAGGACAAATTAGTTGCGGGAGTCCAAGTGAAAGAATTATTTTTAAGTAGAGAAGTGAGAGGTGCTGCAATATTTTCATAATTATTAACAAACTTGCGATAATATCCTATTAAACCAAGAAAACCACGCAAGATTTTGATAGTCTTGGGGTGAGTCCAATCCTGCATTTCTTCAATCTTCTTAGGATCTACCTGGATACTAGCCTTGCCAACAATATGACCCAAGTACTTGACTTCCAAGGTGCCAAAGGTACATTTAGAGTGTTTAAGGAAAAGTTGATGCTGAGAGAGTAGATGAAGAACTTGATCCACATGGGCAAGATGGGATTGCAAATTTTTACTATAGATGAGAATATCATCAAAGAAAACTAAGACAAAATGACAAAGAAAAGGAAGGAAGAAATGATTCACGAGGCTTTGGAAGGTGGAGGGGGAATTAAAAAGGCCAAAGGGCATGCCCAAGAACTCATAGTGACCCTCATGAGTTTGAAAGGAAGTCTTGGGGATGTCAACATCTTGCACATGTATCTGGTGGTAGACAGAATGTAGATCAAGTTTAGTGAAATACTGGGCACAACTCAACTCATCCAAGAGATAATCAATGAAATGAATGGGAAAATTGTCCTTCATGGTAATTTTATTAATGGCATGAAAGTCGGGATACATGTGCCAAGTACCTTCTTTCTTAAGTACCATGGCCATAAGAGAAGAATAAGGGTTGGTACTAGGGAAGATAACACCCGCTTGTAGCAATTCCTAGACTATTTTATCAATTTCATTCTTTTGGGAAAAGGGATGACAATAAGGGTGAACATTGGGAAGAAGACTGCTAGGAACAAGGGGTATGGAATGATCATGAACACCACGAGAAGGCGAAAGTCCCTGAGTGAAAAAAACATCTTGGTGTTTGGAGAGAATAACTTGGTGTCTTAGCCATGTGAATATAATGGAGTTGAGAAATAATACCGGAGTGGCCTTTCTTGAGGATATTTTCCATGCGATGGGAACTGATGATCTCAGAAGAACCAACTGTGAAACCTTGGAAGTGATGCATTTGTCCCTCCTGCTGAATTTTCATGGTTAATTCCTTTAAATCCATAAGAATGGGACCCAAAGTGTGTAACCATTCAACACCTAGCACAATGTCACAACCACCCATTTCAATGGAAAACATATGATATTTCATGTGATAATGTTTAATTTGTATATGTACATTTTCACAATGCCCAACTCATTTCATGGACCCACCATTGGCTATCATGATTTGAAAAATATTGAAAACATGAATATATCAATTGGTTTCATGGGCAATGCCTTGATGAATAAAATTGTGGGTGCTACCACTGCCAACAAGGATGATGACCTTCCTATTCTTAATATAGCTAATGAGATTGGGTTTTTTTTTGGCAGAGAAGCCAGTCAAGGCATGCAAGGAAATGAGTGGTTCAACTTCAGGTGGGTCAGCGGGCTCCTGTGTAGCATCAGGAAGGGAGGGCTCTTCAACAAGTGGAACTACCATTTCTTCGTCGGGAACATCTTCAGAAATGGCCATAATTTTTTTTTGTTCCTTAGACTTGTGTGCCAGAAAATATTTTTCATCACAATTACAGCAAAGACCCTTCAGTTGGTGTCCATCCATTTCAACCCTAGTTAATTTATGGACCTTGAGTGGAGCGATAGGGGGGTTAGGATTAGTGGGTCGAGGGCAAGGAACAAAAGAGGGTTTTTGGTTCTGGGTAAAAAAAACTTTTTGAGCCACTTTAGCACGTTTAGTAGCTTCCAACCAAGCCTGAGGGCAGGCCATGAGAACCTAGGGTTAGATTTCATCCTTTAGTCCACTAGTAAAGCATTCAAGGAAGAAAGCATCTAACATACCCTCAGTTCGAAAAGGCCAAATTCTCAAAAGGAGTTATAAAGTCTTCCACTATGTCTAATTGTTTCAAGTTGGTGAAACGACTGAGATAGCGGGTATCAGTATCAAAGAGGTCATAGAGATCTGCAAAAAACTGGGTCCAGAAAATATACCCTGACGTGAATTTTTACGCCATTGCCAACATTTCCATCGTTCATGATCTAGATATAGGACAACGTAGTGAAGTTTGGGCAACTCATCAGTAATACCATGGAGAGAAAAATAATGCTCCATTTGAGTGACCCAACCCATAGGATCGAAGCCCTCAAATTTATTGACCTCGACGCGGGGAATATGGGGTCATGTTGAAAGGAGTTGGATTTAGCATCATCAGGTTGGTTTGAGGAGGAAGTACCCAAAGGGCGATTCAACAACTGGTTGACAACAGACTCGAGGGTGTTAAATTGGTTCATGAAATTGGTTTCCATGGTGTCAAATTTTTTCTCTACTTGGGACTCTAATTTTGCAAGGCGGGAATTGGTAGAGGCAATCTCATATGTCACGTGATTGATGGAAGCTTTCATGTCTTGGTTGTGAGTGGTGGCCATTTGGAGAGGGGAAGTGTGAGCAAGGAAAAATGGGTGGGTGGGACCACAAAAAAGGACTTACAAGTGATTGGTACCACGATAATCAGGGTGAGAATGGGAATATAATGGAATAGGCGAAAAATTAGGGACATTGAGAAGGGTTTGGATCCACTGAAGAAAAAAAAGGATTAAAAATGAAAGGTATGACTGCGACCAGGGAGAAAAGGGGAATCCAATGGGTTAGGTCCCAAATAAGTGTGTCAGCGGGACCACTATACTCCGTTTTGTTTTTACTCTTGCGGAGTTATACTCCATCTTGAATAATACTACAACGACAAAATGCCCAAATGCTTAACAGGAATATATGTGTAGTAATTTCGCAACAAGAATGCAGAAAGCATAGTTTCTCGGCAATAGATCTTGTTTGTTCTATTTTTGTTTCCATCCCAAGGGTTAGGGTATTAAGGGTTTCTGCAAACAAGGGTTTTCCTGTGCTGTAGCTCTCTGATATATGTGTGGGGTCCAATAGTAGTACTCGACCAAATATCTCAGGGCAAAAACTAAGGAGGTTAGACTGTTCCCTTAGCCATAATACCCGACTACCTAGGGACAAGAGATTATATTCCTGAGTGTTGTTATCGGTGGGACTATAGGAGTCAGGATAACGATCGGTTTATCTATTGAGGGCTTCAAGAGGTCTAGGTTGATCCGTATATAGGTGTTGTCTGATGCGCTACCACTCGAAGGGGTACCAACAAGGTTTACAAGGGTGGCCAATATATGTGCACTTGATTACCTCTTGTAATTCATGTGTGTATTTCTCCCTGACTACGTGTTTATGTGTGTAATGACAAATCTCTGTAGTTTTAGGACGCTGGAATATGTCTCCACCCTAAAACAAAAAATTAACCCACAATTTTTTGCCGAGGAAAGTGCTCTGATACCACTTGTAAGGTACCATATCTATTATATTAGTAGAATAGAGAAATAATGCATAGAATAATACCAAGATAGAAACAAAACACGAAAATATGCAGAGATAACAATGGAACAACAAATTATACGGAACCACAACACCAGAATTATACCTTTATCGATAGGAAACAATGTTCACTTGCCTCTTCAAGGGGGAAACCTCCAGAGGAGTTATAAATTCTTCCACTGTGTCTTATACCCTCAACTCTTATTTATACTAAATCTATCTATCCAAAAGAACAATCTAGAGGAAGATCCTTCTAGAAGCGAAAGCTTCTATTAGATCTTCTTACAATTGACTTATTCCTCCTTATTGCAAGGCCTTATTAATATTGACCTTTATTACATGGAAATATATTATTCTACCCACTTGAGGGGTTAGGTAGGTTAGGTCCCTAACATAAAGTATTTCTAGGAATATGCTTCTAAGAAGTTATATTCTATCAATTTTCATGAGTCAAATAGATACAACGGCGAGCTACTTGGTCATGATCAAAGAGTTGAGATATTGGTTGGATACCATATAAATAAAAGTACAGGATAAGAAGTTGGTTCCCATTGTGTTGAATAGGTTTATTCCACCTTCAAAACACTTTTTCCAAGGTGTTTGTGATTGTGATAACTTATCTACTAATGATAACCTTTGGGGTGACTTTATTGAGTAAAAGATAAGGTCGGAATCATTTTCAAAAAAAAATCCAAAGTAGATGAACTATCCATCATCAAGAGGATGTGGAAAGGAACAAGAAAATATACAAGAAGGGTAAAAAGAAAGAATAAAGGTAAGGTAAGAAGGATTTGAGTAAGGAATGTTATGCCAACCAATTTTTAGATAATAAGAAAGGGAAGGCCAAGAATCAAACATAGGTTGTAGGGAGTGTGGGTACTATAGCAGGAATGGATGAGTTATCATCCCAATTTGAGGTTATCTTCTCCATGATATCCCTTTTATATTCTAGCATTGTGTCAAGTTTTGGATGGTAGGTGGACAATGGGGCATCAATCCATGTGACTTATGACAAGAAAATATTTAGCAACCTTTAGGAGTAGGAGTGAGGAATGAGAATGGAGTTAAGTCACTAGTACAAAATGAGAGATAAGTGACCAAAAAAATGACCAAAATCTGCATATAAATGACCACTTTTGATTTGGTGATTATTGGTGGCTAATTTTCGGTCTCTTATCACACGACTAAAAATGTGGTCAAATTTAGTTTGGTCATTTATAACTTGTCTTATGGTCATTAATTTATTCATATATTTTATCATTAATTGTCACTATATGACCAAATTAATGACCACAAGACAAGCTATAAACGACCAAACTAAATATGACCATATTTTTGGTCGCATGATAAGAGGCTGGAAATTAGCCACCAAAAATGCTAATTGGTCATTTATATGCAAATTTTGGTCTTTTTTTGGTCACTTATTAGAAAATATCATTTGGGAAAATGACAAAATTGAGGTTCCACCTCATCATTTTCCTTGGGATTTGTGTCATCCCAATGGAACTTTGATGGCTTCCTTATTTTTCAACTGTAAATAAGGTGGCATTCATGGAGTCCCAAGCCATCAATGGTTGGTGGATTCACCAAGATGAAGGCCCATGAAGGAAAATTTTGGGGTTTCTTTGGAGGGAAAGGGTCCTTGGGTTTGGTCACTAGATGTTAGGAAATTCCTATTGTTCAGGCATTTTTCAGACCTGAATTTACCCCTCCCCCCCTTTGTTTCCTATAAGTATCCATGCGAGCTAATGAAGCATGGCTTCAATCCGGGCCTAATTTCGTTAAGAGACCCCCTAGGCCCGAACCTTGGAAGGTTGTTTTCCATTACCAAACAACCAAAGTTATGATTTTTTATGATACCATGTTGTATCTCTGTCCACCATATTTTCAATACCTTTTGTTTGATGCAAATCAGGCCTCGGATGAGTAAGATATGGCCCCAGAAAGGTTTGTGGGAAAGTGCTCGTTGGAGGGATGATCAAGGAATATTTATTGCAATTAAATAAAAAATATGGTTTGAACACAAAATTTGACAAGCTGCTACAAGTCTAGAAACCTATAGATGAAATGGGTTTCCTTCATTTGGCGTAATTTGGCCAGGAGGCCTCCCTTTTGGCACATGTTTTCAAGCCAATAAGGGGTCCTTGTCACTCTAGAAGGTCCCACTCAAAATATGGGCTTAATTTGCAAAGGAGAATTCGATGGCTACATTCTACACTTCAATCCGATTGTTTGAACTATTTGTGAGAGAAATTCTGGTATTAAATTGTCCAATAACACTTGGAGAGGAATTTAAAAGATTTAATATAAAATTTCAATACATGTTTATTTTGTTTTATTTTCCTTCAAATTATATATATAAATATAATTTATATAAAATGTAAACTTTAAAATTTATAACATACATACCAAATATTTATATAAATTATATATATATATATATAAAAAAAAAATCAAACTTATAATATATGTTTATAAACATAGCATATATGTATATAGAATATGACATGGGTTTATATAATATATGTTTAATAAAACAAACACATACTCCAACTATATAACAAAAAAAAATAGATTATAATCCCCAAACTATATACCATATTACAAAATAATCACCAAAATAATTTTTTGTAGGCTGGCTACACTCTGGTTTATAGAAATAATATGTTAGGGTACACTGCATATGTATGAAAACTTTTATTTAAAATATAACTTAGGGTGTATAACCATACCACCGCTAGCATGCATTTTCATATAACCATGCCAACTATACATCACTGCATATAATAAACCATATTATAAAAAAGATTCCTCAAACTGCTGCCTATGAAATACTTTGTTAAAATTTATTTCTTTTCGCATTGATTGGAGCAGGCAACAGCATGGGAGGAGAGGAGTAGCCCGTGGCGTGGGTAGATGGTTGGCTTTGTAAAATACCCACTTGGTATTTTCTCGAGTATGAGGGTATTTTTTTTATTTTAACGAGGGTTTATAACTAACTTATTTCTTCAAACAGTTTGGGTACAGAGTGTTGTAGGTGTATTCATGATATATAAGATTATTTCATCACCTGTCAACACTTGGCTCCACATGCAAGGGAGAAAGGATAGGGCATTCAAATTCGCCTTCATCCTCACTCTCATATACAACTTCCACCAGCTTGTGCTCTAATGAATTGTACAATGGAAAACCTGCAAGCCAAAACCTGCAAGCCACATGTGAGATTCCTCAGAATGATATTGAGTTATGGTTGGCTTTTCAATGCATTCATTTTAGAGCACGCCAAGAAGGTTTTACAAGAACAATGGCCTTTGTCTTTTCGCTAGATTTTCTTCTCAGTAGATAAGATACTTGACATTATCAAGTTCTTGTCAAAGGTAGGGCAAAGAAGATATTTGGCATTGTTAGGTTTTAAATTTTAACACCTTCTAGTGCCCTCTATGCCATCAGGAGGAAATGACTGCACTTTCTTTGGTGTTTCTCCTAAACAAATCTACCTGCTTCTGTGTCTCCACCTTTTCAAATCCGCTCATGTATGAACTGTTAAGCTGGTTGGAAACCTTACTAGGAGATACCAAGCCTTGGTCTATTAGATTTCACACTACCTAGCAGCTTTGGATGGTGGAAATTCTTTACTGCATATGGAAGCCGAGTTAAAGTGTCATTTTAATGATAATCATTGCCTGCTACAAATCTGTGCACAGAAAAATTTGGTGGAACTCCCTGTACAACAAGCAGGGAGTCCCCACCCGTGCATATAGAAGCCCAGTTACAGTGTCATTTTAATGATGATCCTCTTCATCTGAATTTTAATTTCAGTTTTCAAAAATATTTAAATATTGGTGACTCATCATTTCCTTCTACAAATCTGTACACATAAAAATTTGGTGGAACTCTCTGTACATGCCTGAACTCTTTCATAACAACATGACCAGCCAAATTATCACTGAGATTTATTTTCACGAGACTAACTAGAATATGTAATTAAAATTGAGGTTTCAAGGGATTAAAAAGTAAATAAACAAGGTTACTAGGTTACTAGGTAGCATAAACAAGGTTAATAAAAGTATTGTTTAAGGAGATAGCGAGACAAGGAGTAGGCATGAGATGACTAGATGGCAGAAATATTTATTACAATAATATTGGGGGAAGTGAAAGCAACAATAAGACTTCAAAGTTTTTGGCCAATAAAATTTGAGATAAATGAGATTTAAAATTTAAAATTAATCATTATTTTTTAAAACTTTAGATAAAAAGGTGTATATTTTATGGTCAACCATAAACTAATAAAAAATCAAACCTAACTCAACACTATATACCATGCCTATGGACAAGTATAATAAGATAAACGAAAAGAAGAATAAATATAAATACCTTATCAACTAGCATCTTGAAACCACATGTGGCATCTTTAGGGCTGGAAACCTCATCGAGCCCATTCTTTAAGCTCGCTGCCTCATCTGAATGGATTTCGCCGGACTCGATGTCGGACTCTGCAGTTTTCAACGGTTCAAAATACTCTTCCCCTTAGACAATTTCTCCTTCCTCTTTCTCTTCCCCGTCGCCTCTCGTGTCAGAAACCCTAGAAACCATAGCAACTCGGATTCTGCCTTCTTCTTCAGTTTCCATCGGAACTTCGTTGAAATTCTGGTGGTCGGCTGAAACCCTAGCTATGCCATGGCCATCCATCTCCATTTTCGTCGGGGTTTCGGCCCTGTTCTTTCTGCGGTGGTGATGCTTGTGCCTGTGATGGTGATGCTTGTGCCTGTGATGGTGATTTGTGCCTGTGATGGTGATGCTTATCCTTGTCCTTGTATTTATCTTTATCTCAGTCTCTTCTGCTGGTGATGTTGCTGCTATGATGTTTGTGGCGCTTGGAGGGCTCCTCCACCCCATTCGAAACAGATATTTGCCTGTGTTTCTTAGATGCCTCTGCGGCTTCGATGGCCATCACAGATGCCTCTACAGCTTCCATGGCTGAAAATTGGAGCTAAGAGGCTCTTCTGAAAACCTACCTACACCACGGATATCGCCTAAACAAAACGAATGATCCGAAGAATGCGAACGAATCGGAACGAGGTGAAAATTACGAAGGAAATGGTCAGATTAGATTGCTAGAATTTGATGCTTGGTGTATACTTCGTTTCCAGATCGAAATTCCTTGGTTACCTTCTCATTTCTTTTCTACGAGGGCTGCTCGATTGCCCCGCTAAAAATGAACTCAATCGATTGGACCATCAACAAAATTATGCGCACCGCATCGTACTCTTCAATTGAGTCTATGGTGATTTATTATGAATTAGGTAGGCTTCTATGTTTTAATTTTTTTGGGATGTTGTTTTGACTTTGCAAAGTACTAAATATTTTTTTAGAGTTAAATAAATAAATAAATAATGACCTTAGGAGACTCTAAATACCTCGAGGAAATGGTGAATTTTGTGACTTGTAGGGTTAGCTCTCCAATGTGAGCATGAAATCCAGCAAATCAGCCTTGTAGGGTTCCAAATGCATCAGCTTTCCACTGCATTTTCGAGCTTTCATCTTCTATGGAGAGACAACAAAATCCTTCACAATTTCCTTTGTTTGGTCATAAAAGACCATTAAAAACCATCATGCCTTATGGACACTCGCAATGATCATATATCGCCAAAATATTGCTAAACATATTCTAATCCTATGTATTCTTTGAATATTTTTCAAAAAACTAATACATTGTATACATTGCACTCAACCACAATTTCTACAAATCACGTAACTGGCCAGTTTGTAGGTACTAATGCACTCGCTATTTTACAGACACAATTTGTGGGTTCTAACATTGGCCAATTTTCACATCATGTAGATCAAATCATATAGTATCAACATTTTTCTCAATACCATAGCTCGCTAGGACATCGTCATGATAGCTAATTTGGTATCAATTGCTGAGTTGTGACACATGAGGGGTCTACAATTTACTAAATTCTAACATTGCAGATGGATTTAGAGACCCCTTAGAATTCAGATGGATTTATAATTTACTAAATTCTAGGGGGTCTGTGAATCCATGTGCAGTGTTAGAATTTAGTAAATTGTACAAATTCATTGTCAAAATGTAATTTTCCACTGTTGGAGTGACACAACTAAAAAGATCAAATAAATGACCAATTGTTATGTGGTCTTTTTTAGTCTAGTTAGATTCCGTGACCAAATTTGGTCATTTATCTTGGTCTTTTTTAGTTTAGTTCTTATCTCATGACCAAATTGGTCATTTATCTTGGTCTTTTTTAGTTAGCTCACTTAAAATTTATCAATTTTAGTCATTTATCCCTTCAAAAAACTATGGTGACCAATTGTTCTGATCACCTAGTCACTTATCTTTCATTTTGTAGTAGTGAGTGATGATTCTACTTATCCTATGAAAGGAATGGGATTGATTTCCATTCCTATGTCATCAAGTAATGTTCTTGAGTTGAATGTTATTATGTTTGTCCTAGTTTAAAGAAAAAACTTCTTTCAATTTCTTGTATGATGTATTTTCAGTGTAGAGTTATAATTAAATGAAATACTGCACTATCAATGATTGTAGCCTAGAAAATCCAAGGAATTTTTCTAGATATGTATGAGATGGTCGAATTTAAAGGTTACATGATGCTCATGTGGCATATACACGTGGGAATGGAACACCATTACCCATATTCACCTCCTTCAAAATATGATAAGGAGAACAACATGGTTAAGTCT
>JZKD02S1791040.1:9525-27681 GCA_000966675.3 Picea glauca | reverse complement strand
CTATGTCATCAAGTAATGTTCTTGAGTTGAATGTTATTATGTTTGTCCTAGTTTAAAGAAAAAACTTCTTTCAATTTCTTGTATGATGTATTTTCAGTGTAGAGTTATAATTAAAGGAAATACTGCACTGTCAATGATTGTAGCCTAGAAAATCCAAGGATTTTTTCTAGATATGTATGAGATGGTTGAATTTAAAGGTTACATGATGCTCATGTGGCATATACACGTGGGAATGGAACACCATTACCCATATTCACCTCCTTCAAAATATGATAAGGAGAACAACATGGTTAAGTCTCACTCACATAAGGAGAAAATTTCAACACATTTGGGGAAAAAGAGGTTTGAGTCCTAGATACTTGATCATTCATCACTCCAAAATCTAAATCATTGTAGGTTCAACTTGGGATGAAGGAACTACTTCATTCACAATATTGATATGAGGAATCTTGATGGTAATGATCCCATAACATGGATATTCCACATGGAGAATTTCTTTAATCTGAAAAAAGGGCCAACTTTACAAAATATAAATATTGAATCTGATGAGACTTAAAAATTACACCATTTTTTCCCAAATCCTTAATAGTTTTGATGATCTTTTGACACCAATAAGTCCATTTTTTATCTTCATAATATAATTTTCCAGCTACTTAAATCACAATTACCAAAAGGTATTATTGGACTATGTTTTTAAGTTTTTCTTGTCTATATTATGAATTTTAAAGTAAGAGTGTAGAAATTAGTTAGAACTTGAATAAATGTTGCTAAAAAGAAATGTGTAGCATCAATAAAAATCACTAGTAATCTCTTTACAAAGGTTCATTCAATGGATTCCAAGCATTCATTGACTCGTCATATCTATTGCAAGAGGTTCGGTGATGGCATCAACAAAGCAAGGAAAAAAGAATATGAGTTTAGTGCACAAATGAACAAGGCACATGCTCAAAAAGGTGAATCTATGGAAGTTTTAAATTCCCATTGGTTGCATTCATTCATTACCAGGAATCCAAACCGTGGAAATGTCTTGTTGTTATCATTCTGGCATCCAAAACTTGAGAGTTTCCTTTCAAGGACAATTTTATTTAAACTTTGTAATGAACAAACTATTATTTTTCCACAGTTCTAGGGTTTTCATAAATATTTTAGTTTTTGAAGTAGTTGTAAAAATATTAGAGTCTAAAAGTTATTGGCACACAAAGTTTTGGATAAGAATTGTGTGCACACACAAACATAGTTGTGTGCATGCTACAGTTTTTCATGCACTCCAAAAGTTGGACAAGGGATGACATAAGGCAGGCATGTCAGCCTGAAGTTCTACTATGTGCTCCAGAATCAAGAAGATACCAGATGGATGTCGAAATCAATAAAATGATCTTTGGGGAATCTTCCCAAATGATTAACTCAAGCAACAAGAGATATCATGTAGCAGTTAAAGGATGAGATGGAAATTTAGTTAAGAATGTCATGACTCCAAAGAGGTGGCATGGATTGCATGCGGGTGGTAGAAGCGTGCAGGACTACCGGTCAACAGAGTAGGTGGAGAAGAGATGAAAGTCGATAGAGTATTAGAGCAGAGAAGGAAACAAAAGGGAGAAATTATGACAAAGAGGGAGTTATTCAGTTGTTGGTTGTTTATATTGTGGTCGATGTTTTTGGGTTAGCTATGAGCTCTCTTAGTTGAGAGACAATTATGGCTATGTTTTGTAAGAGTCTATTTGTGAGTCTGTGTTTTTTATTACTTGTAGAGTCCGGGAGAAAGCACATGACCCCTTGTATTGAAATAATGTGATAACGTATAAGAGCATAGGGCATTGGTTTTGATAAATGATGAGCCTCTTTGTCTATGTATGTGACTGATTGAATGAATAAAATGCAAGTTGCCACTATTTCTATCCATTATTGTGTGGCTCATGTTTCCATTGAATGTGTGTGTTAATGTTAGATGTTGTTAATATTTAAGAATATTGTAATGGAATGTATGGAAGTCAACCTGAAAGTATTCCTTGTGTAATTAACCCTTCCTCACCGACACAAGACCAAATGGTCTTTATGATTCTCATGGCATCTCGGGCAAGACCTTCTTCATTATTTTACTAAGGATTGATATGTCGACGCCTTGGTTTTTTTTTTTTGTCAACTCTAGATGAACTATGGGTCATCAACCCCCCAAAATCAAGAAGGATGTGTGAAAGTGAGCCAACAAATGGTTCCATTGTCGGGACTTGAAGGTTTTGTATTGAATAATGAAGGCATACAATGATGTGGTATCCATATTAGGAGGGAATAAAAGGTTGGTTGACTGCAAAAGAAGATGAGTTTGCTCAGAGAGAGCCTCAAGGTCTGATAGCCAATTTGGAACAATGAAAGAATAGGTATATCTACACTGATATGCATGAAATTTTCTTTTTTTAATTTCCTTGTTTATTGTATGAATGGTTGAAGAGGCGAACATCTACTAATACTTATTTGAGGCCTCAAGAACCACTAATCTGGGATCATATCATGATTGATATGTTGAAGGAATTAGATAATAATTGGACTCGATCAATTGATCTCTAGTATTCTTGGGTTAAGCAAGGCTACATTATTGAGTCTTTTGTAGACTACAATGATTTTTTTAGTGAAGATGGAAGAAAATTTGTAGAAGGTCCTCAGAAAAGGTTGTTGGAAGAAATATCATTGTGGATCAAGATGTTGTCTATGGAGAAAGTGATAATGTGCATGGAGCAGGATAGGACGGTTGAGTAGACTCCCTTAACACTAGGAGGGGATGCAAATAAGGGGGGGAAAAGAGAGATGAGATGGATCTGCTAAGGAGGATCCGGAAGTTGTTAATATGAGGTCAGGGAGAGAATGGACCTAGAAGAGCAGAGGAGAGAGAGAGTCGAAACATATGCAAGACAAGTTTAGTTGAGGAGGAAATATAAACAAAGAAGAGAAAATAAGATAACAAGGAGTGTAAGATGAGGGGCTGGTCCCAAAATGAAGAGGAAAGAGACCACACTAGGAGGAAGTGTGGAAGAGAGTGTTGTGCCAGAGAGGAGCATAGATAAAGATAGGTTGATGAAGAGGCATGACATCAGGCATAGGGTATCCAATGAAGATATAAGAAGAAGTGGTTGAAGGGGTCGAGAAGTCAAAGTATGAAACCCTTGGTTGTTGTGAGATATCACAACTTCATAGGAAGATGAGGCACAATGGTAGGAGAGGATGATGAAGGACCCCCAAGAGGAGGACAATAAGAGTTAGCAATAGTGGATGGTCTTGCACAACTACAGGTAGGAAAATATATGGGTTACCTCACAAAAAATGATGGAAGAAGATGGAGGTACCCCCCATTTGAACCACCCCCATTCCACATTTGTAACCAAGAAGAAAGTACAACAGATAGGGTAACTATTGGAGTAGAAGAAATCGCAGGAGAAAAAAGGAGAGAAGACATGAGTGAAGAAGAATATAAAGAAAGAAATACTTTGCAAGGAATAGTATCAATACCAATATCCCTAACATCGAGCAGTGAGTCAAGAGGACATAGTCTGATATTGAGGATGGTGAATTAGGATAGCACTATGAGGCTACCCATGTTCCATGGTATAGGTAAGGATGATGTAGAGAAGCATTGGTTTACATGTTAGCCGATATGGTCTGTGAAGAGGATCACAGATGAAGCATCAGATATTGCAAAGCTAGAGACCACTTTCAGGGCTAGAGACCTGGCATGGTACATGAGTGCAAGGCTACTATGCTAGTGGAACAAATGAGGTCCCTGGTCGTGATCAAGAGAGATATTCTTAACGATTTCTATAAGCCTAAGTCTAAATATCAATTCATTACAAATATTAAGAAGATCAAGCAGGAACCAAGAGAAATCATGTGGTACTATGACCAATGGTTCAAGACCTTATTGGACATGTTGATGCTCCAAATCTAAGAGATGCATAATAGAGAATGATTTACTGTGGGATTTCTTCCCCATATATGAGTCCTACTCACCCAACAAAAGGTGACCACTCAGGTAGAGGTCGTAGATATTGTAATGCGCATGGAGGCTACACCAAGAGGAGGAGAAACATCGTCAAGTTTGGTGTAGATGCAGTCTCATCTTGTCAAAATGACAATCCAGTTGCAAGATATTGCAAAGGTAAAGGTGGTGCACAAGAATGTATGGTGAGCAATGTGTTGATTAGAAGTTCACTATAGGGATGAGTGTCCTACGTTGGGAAATTATATGGAGACAGGTGCACAAAAATACATTGCCAATTGGACCTTATATGGAATGGTGTGAGATTTGCAGATAGTGGGGACATATACCACCCCTCTTCCTGACACTAGAGAAATATCAAAAGATTCATCATACCCAATTCCATGAATTTGGAAAATTCATGGGGCATGATGTGAATAATCGTTGATCACTTTAGTTGATGTAGGACCACACCCATGATGTATTTTGGATTCATGAAGAGCAGAAGGGTGGTGATCGTGGAGGTTTTGATGAAGGTGGATATCAAGGGGGTCCCAAAGGTGAATATGAACAAGGCCAAGGATGAGGATATGGAGGAGGTGGAGGAAGACCCCTCACTTGTTTTAAATGTGGTGAGATAGGACATGTGTCAATATTTTGTACTAAATCGTGCACTCTTTGTGGGTACTGCTATAGTACCGAGCATATCAAATAGGAATGTCCTTACTTACTAAAGAAGTGGGAAGAGAAGAAGGCACATTGCAACATGGTGAATTCAAAGTCACACGAGAATCAAAAGAAGGATGAGAAATTTGATGTGCGGATGATAACTTGAGACTAAGTGAAGATGGGAATGGACTTTGAGCACAGATAAATCTTGGGTCAAACAACAAAGGGGGAGTTTAGAAAGGTAGCACAACCCCCTCCTAATTTTGATGTTGGATAGTAGAATCATTTTTTTCATGACACGCAAAGGGATTTAGAGGAAGAAAGAGTGTGAGAGGATTTGTAGCATGCAACACAAAAGTCACTCAAGGAGGCTCAGATCCATGAGGAAGTATAACAAGTTATGCATAGGTCATTGGAGGAAGCTCGATCTTGTGAAGAATTCCAATGTGCCACACATAGGTCTTTGGTGGAAGCTCATGTGCATGAGGAGATATACCATGCGACACAAAGGTCATTAGAAGAGGCTAGGAGAAAAGAAAATTTGCGACGAGCTGAACAAAGGGAAATAGAGGACCATGTGCATGAATAGATGAAGAACACATCACGAGAAGAAGATTTATGCAACATGGGTCGTGAAGCAGAAATCAAATACCAAGTAAGTAACTTCTTGCATTGATGTTTGAAGTTATTAAGCGATCCTGATCCTGCGAGAAAGTTGACGCATACATTAACAACTTGCAAGGGGGAAGAAGGGATAGCCATAGCTATATCATCCTCCCTATTAGAAAGAAACGTGTGCCAGGTCAATAAAAATAAGTGCACAGGATGAGAGTTGAAGATGATGATTGAACTCACAAGTTATGAGATGGACTATGTCATGTTGGATCAGGTATATGATGTGACCATATTTCCTAATAAATTCTAGCAGTTGATGGGTAAACCAAAATTGGTGTGGTCTCCCATTCATATTTTGTTAGTGAATCAATACATATTATATCCTATAGGTCGACTAGAGCAAGTCGAAGTGAACATAGAAGGGGTGAATATGGAGGTAGAGTTTGAAGTTATAGATATCATGGATGACTCTGATCCCTACCCTATCTTACTTGGCATTGATTGGGCCTTTGACAACAATGCTTTGTTGAATTTGAAGAAGAGTTTGATGTCATTTGAGGTGAATACCCTCCACTTGATTGTGTCATTAGATCCAAATGGAAGTGAAGGATACAATGAGCCCATGAATGAGGATCAATAGAGCTTTGTAATTGAAAATATCTACTAGATCATGATGTGAAGGGACGATTACATCAATCCTATAGAATATGGGGAATTGAGTTGGAGGAGTATGAAGACATATGATAATTATTTGGAGGATTCCATAGAGAGGTGGAAGAACAATATATATAAAATCTCTACAAGGAGATGCGCCTGAATTACCACTGAGGTGCACGACGAAAAATTCTCCTCTTACCATTTTGATGGGATAGATCAGGTGGATACGTTCATTATTTTGATGCAACATATCTCTCCCCTCCACTAGTTGTGTGACCTCAATACAATGTTAACCCATATACCCACGCAATGGTGGGAAGTGCATTGGGAGAAGCTATGTGAATGGATAGTGGTGGAATATTCGATAAGGGAAAGGTTGAGGCTGAGGGTAGATATCCTCCAACATATATGTTCTTGCGAAATGAATTGGTTGTCCAAGAAATAATGGGGTGCATGAAACAAATATATGAAAATTCAATGTGCTTTGTTGTGAATACTTTTCATTTGTTTAGTTCCTTGGATTCCTAAAAGACCAAAAGGTAATCCACGTGAGCGAAAGATGGATATGAACACTCAACATACTATAATAGAGAGAAAGTTCACACATTCATTCCTTATGACCCCTATTGAGAAAATAGACGAGTTGTGCATAGATGAAGGAAATAGTGGTAAGTTATTGGACGCCCCTAGATACAACTGAAACATGTGCATACCCTCCATGGAGAAAATTGAGAAGTTGGATCCATGTGAAAAAGCGTCAAGACCCACCAGAGGTCATCACGGTAGATTAAACAGGGAAAATTGATGCAGGGGTATGTAGGAGTCATGCACGACACCCCCCGAAGAATAATAATTGCACATGTACAATTTCATCAACATCATACTATGAGTTAAGGAGGCATAACCTTTCCATGAATTAAATATGAACCTATCCATCATACATTTCCCAAGGGTTAGCACATTTTGGTAGTACTTAGTGATAATTACCAAGATTATGTCTAGAGATCATGCACGTTTGAAAATAAAGAATAATTTGAATGTATCTTGAATGCAAGAGGACGGATGGAATACTTATGTGGATCAATTTCCTGATAACATCCGCAATGGCCAAAAGGTAGGACAATCCTTCCACCCCCATTGACGGTGGGGGGGTGACTGGATGATACAAGCATTAATGTCCAGGTGGTTCTCAAGGAGGGACATACTACGGATTGAGTTAGTAATGGCTTGACACATGCTTCAATAGATCATACCATTGTAATTGGATGGAAACCTTCCCTCACCAGAATGCATATTTCCCTTCTTGAAATCTTGGATTATTATTTTTGGTCTACGATTAGGACTCTAGAGATACATAGCTAAAGGTGGAGAAAATCATAAATGAACAGGGGCATAGTCGATGAGTCCAACTCGATATTTTGGTTCATCCATCAATATATTGACACTACCATGAGAACTCAACAATACAGTTTGAAATGGCTTTGTCGAGCAGGTCGCAGGCTTGTAAAAAACAAAGGTCATTTGGGACAGACATATACCAGAGTTTCCATTACCCATTAATGTTAGCTTTATAGGATTCGAGATGGGGAAATTTAAGGATGTTCACTTCATCAACATAATTCGTAGGGAAGTAGAGTTCTCTTAGCGAAAGAGCAATTTGGATTCTCTACCTCCAAGTGAGCACCAAACTGCAATGACAAACATCGTGATTTTTTTTCATGAGATTGTTCTAGTCTCAAAAAACAATGTCAAGGAATATCATAATAATAATTTCAATTGATTAAAATGATATTTTAATACCCCTAATTTAATCTAAGCTTTCAATGAATAATAATCATAAATAAAGAGGCATAATATCATCATAAAGATCTTTAAAAATTAATAAGATGAAAGCACAGTTGAGATAAACAATAATTGAAAGAAGAAGTAATGCATCCAAGCCTGAAAAATGTTACTTCATATGCAATATAATAAATAGTAGAGAATTTACCTATGACATTAAATATGAAAAATTTAAAGAAAATATAAAAGTATAGGTCTTACTTAACTCACAACAAAGTAGAGGAAATTTTGTACTTCTACAATTGTTTTGTAATTTACTACAGTGGAGGTTGTACCAAGTTGCAACAACTATGGCATGGATAAACTAATTAGAAGAGAATGATTTATGAAAACATAGAGCAAAAGCACATAAAACCTAGAAATGAAAATATGAATCCCTCTATCTTCTGTAGAAACAATTTTTATTGAAAGGTATGTATTTTCTCAAAGTGTAAAAAGTCTCGTTCACAATCTTTTGAATGGATATTTATACACAGAAATTACAAAATAATTTGTTATTTGATCCTAGATATATCTTTGAATTCTAAAGATGTCAATCTGATTAGATAATCTCTGAATCTCTTCAACTATTTAAGCGAAACTTCCTCATTATGTTGACTGGTTATCCAAATAAAAATTGTAATAGACATGAAAATAGGCATCCATTGGATCATCCCCAATATACCATTATGACCGTTGATCTAGTTTTATCTATCCCACATTCACTGGGTAAAATATTTTAATTGGATTTATATAAAAGAAGGTTTTCATAAATAGGTTGAATACAAAGTGGACAAGCTCCAAAACCTTGATTCTATGTTACTTTTAAGATGTGGGACCTGGATTTACTATTTGATCCCCTTTGAACACATGGAAGCTATTAATTTGTTGAAACAATGCTTCATTGGAAAGTTTTACTTTAATACCCAGTATCAAATCTGGACCACTCATTAGGGTAGTAAAAAAGTCTGAGAATAAATTTAAGCCTACCATTTGGATAATCATGTTGGGGTCATATTTTTAATTTCATTCCGAACATAGCATTTTGAAATAATATCTACACCATTCATCTTAATTTTCAATTCAAATTCATAGAGAGGATGAAGACTCTGTTGAGGAAGATCAGAGACTTAATCTCAATCGTCCATCGGATATTCCATAAGAGAAATATGGATTGTCAGTTATATGTGCATTCATCAGAGAAAAGGTACAGTCACTGATGATTTCAACTAGTACACGTGGAAGCTCGACATTTTCTCGTACTAGTGTTGAAGTGGCATCCAGGTGTGACACATGTCACCTGATGGTTGGTCCTGTTGGAAAACTGTCATGGAATCATGATAATGAAGGACCCTGATATTGAATTTGGGTCGTCAATAGGAGAAGTTCTTGAAGTGATATAAACCATCCTTCGAGCGCTCCATTCGAGAGACCAAGTCTGTGGGACTTTGAAAAAAAGACTCTGATAATAGATTAGAACCGTCAATCGAAGTTGTTGAGAAAAAATAACGACCGTCGATTGGAGTTGTTGAGAAAAAATAAGGACTGTCAATCTAAGGTGTTGTAGAATTAATGACTTAGACCTAGATGACATCATACTGACATCATATGGACACATGGTAGTCACTAACATGAGTTGAGTTGGTATGCCACCTAGATAACTGGCATGACATCTAGTAAGCTCATAGAGCTATGACGATTCTAGGTCATCTGTCGGAGTTCCTTTGGACTAGAAATATGAACCATTGATTTATTTCACTTGTCAGAGGTCCAAGATCAAATCTGAGACATCCATCAGTAGGCACTCATCGGTGCTGCAAAACATTTTGGAGTCCGATGAGAAACTCTGAGATGTAATATCATCCATCAATTTTACTCACTTGATATGAGTTTGAGACTCTCAACTAACCTTCCATATGAAAATATCTTTCAGAGAGGTCTAATTTGTAAGACTCCGACGGGGTAGCTCCGACATTTAATTTTAGTCATCAATCGAAGATACCAAAAAGAAATGAGGATTGTCGATCTAATATGCTCAAAAACCCAAAATCAACTAAGGAATTAGAAACATCATGCTAACTTCATCGGGACAAACAGAAACTCAACATTGGCCCATACAAGTGCTGACATTGCAAATGGACATGACACATGTCAATTGGTTTTGGGGTTTTTGACCTCTGTATTTGGTGTTTGCAGGTGTACACATGGCAGTCATTGATTGGCCTCATTAATTTTGTGATGTCACACTGACACACCATCTAGCAGGAGAAAACCTTGGGGTATGATATTAAATCTGTACCATTGATCGCTATCTCTTGATACGGGTCTGCGATCAAATCTAATTAGTTCATCGGAGAAACTGATTCGGAGCTGGGAGTGAATGAGGAACTACGACAAGTGACGGTGATATTAACTCTGGATTGTTGATCTTGTGTGTGCCCAACAAAGTCGTGAATGCATCTTAACCATCCGTCAGTGAGACCATTTCAGAGATGTTGCAACTATATGACTTCGATAAGGGACTCCAAGAAGAAACAAGAACTGTTGATCTACACGCAAATAATCCAAGTCATTGATTTTAAGCATGCAATTTTCTCCAAAAAGGTATTTCGAAATTTGTTTGATCCTTAAAGTAATAAATAAGAAACTATAACATATAAATCACAATAAAAATGTAACAATACAATCTAAATCTAATATTGAAACTATTTACAAAATAAAGTATAAAATAAAACTAAACTAAAATTAAAGCTAAAACTAAATTAAATAATACATTATTAAAAGGTAAACCTAATATATAAACAAAAATAATAAAAAAAGAAAAATAAATCTAACAAATGAAAATTAGATTAAAATCTAAAAAATTCTTAAAAATTTGAATTTTATTTAGAATTTTAGTCTATGTTACAACAGTGACCAAGACAAAGGAAATCAATGTTGAACTTTTGTCTATACTGAAAGGGGGGGTGAATCAGTATAAGATACTTTTTACTTTATTTAACCATTCATCTATCATTCATTAACTCAGAAACAATAATCACATATAAGCTCAAATAACAATGAACATAGTTTAACATGGAAACTCAATCGGGAGAAAACCATAAAAATTATGTTTATAAATTCAAGTAGGTACCAACCTATTGTTACAAATATAGTAGGCACCAACCTACTAGAAACACCAATCTCCTTAAATCCGCACCAACTCAACAAAATGTAGGCACCAACCTAATGGGGAGACCAATCTCCTCAATTGAGAACCAACCCAACAACACATGTAGGCACCAACCTATTGTTGCAATATTTGTAGGAAACAACCTGCTGGAGAAACCAATCCCCTCACCTGAGAACCAAATCAACAAGATATATGTAGACAACAATCCAATATCTTCATACACATATCACTTATGACTTCACTTGCATGCTTCATTCCACAAATAATCATTCAAACCCTAGTCACATGTAGCCTCCATACCTTATCCAACTTCATAGAATCATTCAAGAATATAATACTTGATGGCAACATCATAACCTCATAATTGCACACACGACAACATCATAGTGACGGCAACATCCAAACATCAAAATGGTGCATACGACAACATCACAGTGACAACAACATCACAACATTAGAATAGTACATACGACAACATCATAGTGAAAACAACATCACAACCTCATAATAGTGCACCTTGAGAACAAGAAAGACCCCAAGAAAATCCCTTAGATTTCTCCAGCACATCTTTAGATCTCAAAAATATACCCCAACACCTTTAGTGCACCTCATATTACTTTTTCACACCTCAAATCACTTATGCACACCTCAAAATTTATCTCTTTCTTGGTTTCACTACAAATGTGCACATATATCTTGTATTTATAGTAATTCCATCCCCTCTTTCTAGGCCGACTTGTAAATACTAGCTGAGCCGACCTCAATTTTTTGGCTGGGTTGTTGGAGGGAAAAAATCATATCTCCTCATTCCTTCGGAGTTAGAGGTAATTCCATATACCATTGGAAAGGTCACGGAATAATATTTCCAACCATATAACTTATGATCCTATTTGAGCTAGGTATGTGGGATAAAAATTCCTTCAAATATAGGGTATCCAAACTAGTCATCACAAATCCAAAAGTGATACTTTCAAAAATATCCATCTTGACATATTTATATTGGACATTTGTAGGCTTGTAATATTTATCTTGGACATATTTAGGCTCACTCTATCTTTGAAATTAATGACAAAAATATTTCTAACAATCTCCCCCTTTGTCATTGATGGAAACCCTTAGTCAATTTTGATACTCTCTATATCTGCAACTTTCCTTATGTCTGCAATTCTTCCTTTATCTACAACTTCTCTCCCTTTGACATCAATGGAAAATGGTTTCTCCCTCTGATCTTGTTCTTCCATTTACTGAAAATATGAGAGATATATCACTCCCATACAACATTTTTCTCCTTTGAATTTATCGAGTACATATACATCTCTTGAGGTTCTATTTTCATTTTCCACTAATCTTCATGAAGTTGTTTTCCTCATCTCACACTCTTTAGAATGAAATGTGAGGTTGTAATCTAGATCACACATTTGGCTAACACTTAGTATATTATTCTTTAACCCTTCAACATACAAGACACTTTTTGTTTTAGTCTTTCCATTATCAAGACTAAGAATACCTTTTCCAACTATCCTTGTAGAAGCCTTATCTCCAAAAGTAACATTACTTACTTCAAGGTGAGAAACTTGGTCTAGTCCCCTGTCATGCATTTTGAACATCCACTGGCAATGTATCATTGGTTCCCTTCATTTTGAGAATAAAGTGCAAGTCCACTTTCTTCCTTATTTTGTTCTTCTTTCTTCATTTTCCACACCCTAGTGTATTTTTCTCTATGCTTGGTAAGAACATGTTCTTCCCCGATTTGTTTAGGAGAATTTAACATGTTTCTTTTACATTCACATGCTATGTGGCTATAATTATTTCACTTATAGCATTCAATATCAAGTAGAGGATAAAATCAATTACAGTTTTTGTTATAAAACCCATGAGAACTTCTGGTTTTGTTGCTCACATAATTATCCTTTGAGATTTTTTAAGAACATCTATTTATATCTCTCATATGATCACTTATTGCATAAGCTCTACAATCTAATTGTTTATGACCAAAATTATTACAAGAAAAATAGTAGACTAAAAAGCGATTTTGGTATCAATTTGTGAAAGGTATTCGTGGTGGAACAACTCTTCTGAACTTATTGTTGTTGTTCTTTTGAGAAGAATTGAGTTTCTATTGGTCATCATTTCCTTTACTACTATTGCTTTCATTTTTGGTGGAGCCTTTGAGAATATTATCATAGCTTTCATTCTTTTCTTCATTTTCTTTTTCTAATGGATTTGTGACTTTAATGCTTCCATATACCTCGATGGTATTTTGTTTTCTATTGTAGCTGAGACCTATCTTGATGAATTGTGACATTTGGAAACTAGAAATATTATCTGATATTTCAGTACTCTTTCCAAACTTCAAGATTTTTTTCAATTAATCAGTTATTTTCTCTAGTTCCTTTCTTAAGGAAACTATTTCAACTTCTAGCCTCTCACAATTTTCTTCATTTTCTTTCAGTTGTCTTCACACCACTTCTTCTACCCTTTTTGCCTCTTCTAGTTAAGTCTTCAGGATAATTATTGTCTTATTTGTTTCTTCCATATCATGATCCTTCTTTTCATGTTTTTGTAATTGCTCCTTCTTCTTTATATTCTCTTCCATGACTTTGTCTATTTCTTTTAAGGCACTAATGAGTTTTACTTCAAGATTCACTTCCCCATCAATGTCTTCTTCTTCTGAATCTAGATTTTATTTCTGATTATATCCATGTTTTTCATCGGTGGGTTTTGTTTCCATGGTTATGGAGAGAGATTCTTATTTATCATCACTATTTTCCTTTTCTTTGGTTTTTCCATGTCCTACTTTTAGATTTCTCACAACTTGTGCTTATTTTGTCTCTGAGTCATGAAGGGAATAGTCATTGGATCCATATTCACTAAATATCTCTTCATAATTGTTTTGTAGCTTATCCCAAATATGTTTAGTTGTTGTACACTTCATTATCTTGACAATATCATAATTTGGTAGGTCACTCAAGATGATCTATTTTTATTTTTCATTGTTTTCACTTGACTCCTTCCCAGTTTCATCTATATAACTTGTTGTGACTGATTCCCAAATACCAAACCCAAGGGCCTACAAATATACCTTCATTCGTATAATCCATGGTGAATATTTTATTCCATTAAACAAAGGAGCTATGTTTGTAGGGATACCTTCATTACAATCCATATGTGGTCAAGATCTTCCTTATAGTGGTTAAATTGTCTCTGAAGGAACCTTCTCTGATATCGATTGTTGAACTTATGCTTATACTAAGAGGGGGACGGTGAATCAATATAGCATAATTTTTACTTTATTTAACCATTCATCAATCATTCTTTAACTGAGAAACAATAATCACATATAAACTCAAATCACAATGCACATAGTTTAACATGGAAACTCAATCAGGAGAAAACAATAAAACTTATCTTTATAAATTCATGTAGGCACCAACTTACTATTACAAAGATTGTAGGCCCAAAACTATTGGAGACACAAATATCCTTAACCAAGCACTAAATTAGAAAGATGTAGGAACCAAACTACTGAAGACATCAATATCCTCGATTGAGCACCAATCTAGTAGCACCCGTAAGAACCAACCTATTGTTACAATATTTGTGGGCACCAACCTGTTGGAGACAATAATACCCTCACCTGAGCATCAACTCAATAAGATATGTGTAGACACCAATCCAGGATCTTCATACATAGAGAACTTATGACTTCACCTGCATGCTTCATTCCATAGAAAATCCTCCAAACCCTAGTCACATGTAACCTTCATGTGTTGGACAACTTCATAGCATCATTTCAGAATATAATCCATGACGGAAACATCACAACATCATAATAGCACACATGGAAACATCACAACATTAGAATGGTGCATAAAGTAGCATCACAGTGATGGAAACATCATAACATTAGAATAGCACATATGGAAACATCACAACCTCATAATAGTGCACCTTGAGAATAAGAAAGACCCCAAGAAAATCCCTTATACTTTTCTTTCACACCTTTATATCCAAAAACGACACCCCAACACATTTAACACACCTCATATCACTTTTTCATACCTCATATTTGATCTCTTGATTGGTTTCACTAAAAATGCACACATCTATCTTTTGTTTATAGTAATCATGTCCCCACTTTCTGGGCCAACCTGTAAAGACTGGTTGAGCCGACCTCAATTTTTTGGTTAGGTTGTTGGATAGAAAAATTCATATCTCATCATTCCTAGGGAGTTATAGGTAATGCCATATACTGTTGGAAAGTTCATGAAATAATATTTCCAGCCATATAACTTGTGCTCCCATTTTATATAGGCATGTAGGGTAAACATGCCTTCAAATATAGGGTATCCAAACTAGTCATCAAAAATCCAAAAGTAATAGTTTCAAAAATATCCATATTGAAATATTTATCTTGGATATTTGTAGTCTTGTAATATTTATCTTGGATTTCTATAGGATCCCCATGTGTTCGACATCAATGACAACAATATTTCCAACAATCATTGTGGCTCGGGTGGAGTAGAAAATGATTTCATAGTTGGAAAATAACGTGATCGATAAGGCATCAGTATTTTATACCCACTTGAAAGTCATGTATCTTGCCACTACCCCTATGATAAAAAATATGGATATGATGGACCTAACATCTCTTCATGCTACGACAATTGATGCAGATGAGGTCGTTAAGATAACCTAGGAACTTCATGACACCCTTAATGAATCTAATAGTAAGTTCAAGGAGTTTCTTTAGGAACTCAGGAAGATGGTTCCTTTTGTCATGTTAGTTACTCAATGAATCCATTGGCTCAAGGATGAGCCAAATAATAGTGGTGGGGGTTTATTGGAACCCAAAGGTTTGGATAAGGATCGTGCGTGCACAAACATAGTTGTGCATGTGCTATAGTTTTACACACACTCTAGTAGTTGTGCAAGGTATGACATAAGGAGTGTGCGTTAGTCCAAAGTTCTATTATGCATGCAAGAAATAAAGAAGATACCACATGCACAAGAAAGTCAAGAAAATGATCTTTGGGAAATCTTCTGGAATGATTAACTCAGAAAAAATGAGAGATCATGGAGAAGTTAAGGGATGAGATAGAAATTTACTTAAGACTGACATGACTCCAAAGAGGTGATGTGGACACCATGTGGGTGGTAGAAGTGTATGGGACTATAAATCAACATAAATTAATGTTATAGAGTGCCATAGTAGGGAAGGAAACAAAAAGGAGAAATGATAATAGAGAGGGAGTTAGTAAATTCTTGGTTATTTCTATTGTGATTGTTTCTATTATGGTCTATGTTTTCCAGTTAGCTCTAAGCTCTCTCGATTCAGAGACAAGTTTGGCTATGTTTTGTAAGAGTTTGTTTGTGAGTCTGGTTTTTTTATTACATGCAAATTTTGGGAGAAAGTGCATGGCACCTTGTAATGAAGTATTGTGAGAAGGTGTAAGAGAACATAGAGTTGGTTTTGATAAATGATGAGTCTCTTGGTTTTCGTATGTTACTGGTTGAATGAATAAAATGAAAGCTACAACTATTTATGTCCTTTCTTATGTTGATCATGCATCCAATGAATGTGTGTGTTAATGTTACAAGTTGTTAATATTTAATCATATTTTAATGAAATGTATGGATGTTAGCCTGAACGAATTCTCTTTGTAATAAACCCTTCATCACCGACACAATAATGTTGAGGAAAAGGTATGGATTACCTTACTCAGTCATTTTCATATCTTGCCTAGCTAGGACAAGATAGTTGGGAATGTCGCTCGGGGTTTATAGCCTCAAAATATTCAACCAATACTCAAGTATTAATTACAAGGACTGAGGATGATTTTATAATTTAAATATGTTGCAATATAAAATAAATTTTATAAAAGATACTAGAATGTTGACGCAACCCCTGCCCTCGACGGCACAGTCGCTCCACCAGGACCTTCTTTTTCCCCGCGGCCCGAAGAGCCGATGTTATTCCAACTCCCTTGGGAGGTCTTTACCCACAGTTTCCTCCGTCGATCCTTGCTCTTAATCTATCGAAGGATCGGTTCTCGTGGCTTCACGAATCCCACGACCGGGATTTTGACTCTCGGGTTCCAAGACCCGATACTCCCAGCCATCGTTGACCCTATCTCTATTTGTCGGGACCTCGCACTATCGCGACTCGTGACCCTATGACACCGAACACTCAACCTCTGAGATCTGAAGTCCCGAGATGCCCCCGGCTCGGAATCTCACGATCTCGCCACTCGTCACTTCTGGGGCCAAAATTTGAGGCCTCCAAACCCCGAGATCCGATATCTCGCGACCACTTGTCATGTCATCAAATACCGATGTGCACCATGCAAGCGTTCCGAGACGTCGCGTTTCGCATCCTCGTGATCTCACCCTATGAGAAACAAGAATCCTTCGTCGCGAACTCGCGATCCATCTGGCCTATAAGTCGGATCACGCTTCAGTGATTCTCCATGAGAATTTCAAGTCGTCGATTCTCTTCCTCTTGAAGAGTTCCTCCGTTCCCCACCTTTATCAGTGCAAGTGGAAACTAAGGTGATATCCCTCCAGGACTTTTACCAACTCCGACTTGCTTCGGAGGTTCCAATCCGACCTACACTCACCTACACGGCTCGAATAACTCAAAACGGCTCTGAACTAAGGAGAACCAAAGTTTAACTGCGTAGCCTCCTCAATGCACTCTATGCGGAGGTATTCAACTGCACTGTATGCAGGAATCTCCTGGCTTAAGCAGAGAACAATTGAACTCCTTCTCGCAGGCGCTCAACTTCTAATTCTTCCACATAATTACGTACACAGCATACGAAAGAAGGATATAACCGGAAACAAAGATGCTAAGGCATAATCCCAACAACACACAGAGGATAGTTACATCCGTGGGGGTGGGATTCAACTTAGTCACTCCTGGCGGATGAGAACGAGAGCTCTCCTATTGAACCTCCTCTACACACTCCTATGCGGAGGAATTCAACTGCACTCTATGCAGGAATCCCCTGGTTCAATCAGTGGAATGAGCGAAACTCATTCTCTCCTTTCTCCCAGATTCCTAATCTTCCATGAGATCACATATGCAGCATAAATAATGAAAGCATAACAAGAAGCAAGCATACAACAACATAAAGTTAGCAGTATACAGAGAATAATCACAACCATGAAATTTGAATCAATTTCCTCTATTAACTCAATATCTGTACATGGGGATTTTCCACCAGCTCTCTGCCTGTTCTCCTTCCTTCTCCTC
>JZKD02S1791029.1:50336-65873 GCA_000966675.3 Picea glauca | reverse complement strand
AGGCAGAGGAAGAATTTTTTCTAGAGGTGGACGCAGTATCAGTTTTGGAAACACTGGTGGAAGAAGTCAAAACCCAAATACCAGTCGGTCTAGTAATAAGAAATTTGATCAATCAAATATTCAGTGCCATTACTGTAAAAAGTATAGACATTATGCATATGTGTGCAGGAAGAGATAGTATAATCAGAACAAGCAAGGCCAATACCATTCAAACAATGCAAATACTCCCTCTAGTCCTATGTTTATGGTGCATGTTGAAGCAATACCAATAGTCTCACTAGTTGAATGCAATGTTGCTAAAGAAAGCCCTTGTGACATATGGTATATAGATTTAGGCTGTAGTAATCAAATGACAAGAAACTTAGATTTGTTTTCTAGTTTGGATAAGTCAATCCAAACTAAATTTGCACTTGGAACAGATATCCAAGTCATTGTCTTAGGAAAAGGCAATATTAACATTTTAACCAAACAGGGAGAACAAAAATGTATGTCTGATGTATATTATGTTTTTGGCCTGAAGCATAATTTGATGAGCACAGGACAGTTGTTACAGAAATGATACATGATTTACATGGAAGATAATCACTGTGTGATTATGGACAGGTATCCAAGCAATCAGCTTATTGCAAAAATTCAGATGACAAGCAACATAATATTTCCATTGACCTTAAATCCAACCATAAAGAGAAATACAGTGCAAGTTGTTGGTGACACAAAATATGCACAGACTGACACTGCATTCAAAGCAGAAAGCGAAGCAGTTAGTGCATACGGTTTCAAGGAAAAAGGAGACATTACCGTAGAGATGCAAACAACATTCCAATATGAAGTGCAAGATGATTCCTAGCTATGGAATTTCAGATTTGGGCATTTGAACTTTGGAGGTATGAAGATGCTACACACAAAGGATATGGTAAAAGGTTTTCCATTGATTGAAAAAACAGAAAGAATATGTGAAGGTTGTATTTTTGGAAAGCAACATAGAGAGTCTTTTCCAGTTGGACAGTCATATAAAGAAAGGGCTCCACTGGAAATAGTACATTCAAATATTTGTGGACCAATGCAAACACCATCTATTGGTGGAAGCACCTATTTTCTGACATTCATTGATGATTTCTCAAGAAAAACATGGATTTACTTTCTAAAACATAAATTTGAGGCATTGGATTGTTTTCAACAGTTTAAATCACTTGTGGAGAAGCAGAGTGGTTATTACATAAAGTATCTAATGACTGATAAAAAAGGAGAATGTATCTCAAGAGAGTTTCAGAACTTTTGTAAAGTTCATGGAATCAACAAGAAATTTACTGTGCGGTATACACCACAGCAGAATGGTGTCGCAGAAAGAAAGAATCGAACCATCATGGAAATGGCGCGCAGTATGTTGGCAACCAAACATTTGTCGAATGAGTATTAGGTTGATGCAGTAGGAACTGCAGTATACATCATGAACAAATGTCTGACAAAAAGTGTTAAAAACATAGTTCCTCAATAAGCCCGGACATGTATGAAGCATAATGTGGCGTACTTAAAAGTTTTGGGTTGTGTTGCATACGCACATGTTCCAGATGAGCTGAAAAAGAAGTTGGATAACAAAGGACATAAATGTATATTTGTTGGATACTCTAAAGATACAAAAAAATACAAACTATATGACCCCATTGCAAGAAAATTCATAATCAATCGTGATATTCAATTTCTGGAGAATGAAGCATGGGATGGAAGCATATAAAAGACATTCATAATTATTGATGTTATTGGGCATGATGATATAGAGGATGAAATGGTTCAAACACCATGTATAAGTCAGTGTGCAGTCCCTTATACAACTATGATGCAAATCACAATGCAAACTACTCCAGTAAGAGCTCCAGGTGCACAGTCCACACCAAGAGCGCGACAAGCTCCAGCAAGTAGACCAAGTAGTTCTACATCTCCAGATCCTACATTAGCAAGTATGTTACCAAGAAAGATAAGAAGTATGCGCAACATCTATAATGTTGACACAAAAAAATTCATTTTCAATTTTTTCTTTGTTTTCACAAATAGATGATCCATTGACTTTTGAAGAAGCTGTCAAAGATGATGTATGGGCACAAGCCATGGATGAAAAAATTAAAAGCGTAGAGAACAATCAGACAGAGAATTTTGTAGATGTAACTAAAGACAAGGATGTGATAAGTGTCAAATAGATTTATAAAACCAAGCAAGATGCATAAGGAAATGTGCAGAAGCACGAGGCAAGATTAGTTGCAAGAGGCTTTACACAACAACCTGGAATTGATTTCAATGAAACATTTGCACCAGTTGCGCGCATGGACATAGTCAGAACTGTGTTAGCCATTTCTGTGCATAACTGGTAACATGTTTATCAAATGGATGTAAAGTCAACATTTTTTAATGGACATTTAGAAGAAGAAGTATATGTGAAAAAACCACAAGGCTATAAGATTTCAGGACAAGAAAACAAAGTGCACATGTTGAAGAATGAACTGTATGGATTAAAGCAAGCTCCCAGAGCTTGGTACAGTCGATAGATTCCTATCTCACTCAGAATGGATTTCAGAGAAGTGAATGTGAGCCAACATTGTACATCAAAGTAAATCAACAAGGTAGCATGTTAATTGTTTACCTATATGTAGATGATTTGGTTTTTACAGGTGAATTTGGCATAGAAGAAATTAAGTTAGTCATGAAGGATGAATTTGAAATCACTGGTTTGGGGCTTATGAGATGTTTTCTAGGTATTGAAATTCATCAGTCCTTATCTGGTATATTTATTTCACAATCTAAGTATGTGCATGAAATCTTGAAAAGATTCAACATGATATATTCCAAACCAGCCCCAACACTTGTCATAATAGGATTGAAGTTAAGTAAGGAAGATGAAGGGTCTAAAGTGGATCCCACACTGTTTAAAATGTTGGTAGGCAGTGTTATGTATCTAACAACAACAAGACCTGACATTATGTATGGAGTGAGCCTGATTTCAAGGTTCATGGAAACTCCAAAAGAATCACATTGGAAGGAGGGAAAAATAATTCTGAAATATGTGAATGGAACAACAGATTTTGGAATTATGTATTTTACTTCAAAAGATTTCAAACTTATTGGATACACTGACAGTGACTATGGAGGCAGCATAGATGACAGGAAAAGTACCTCTGTGTACATATTTCATTTTGGAACAGGTATAGTATCATGGGAATCAAAGAAGCAGCCCATAGTGACTCTTTCTTCAGCAAAAGCCGAGTACGTCGCAACGACAAACGTAGCTTGTCAAGCAGTTTGGATGAGAAAAATGCTAAAATATTTATTGCAGGAGCAACAGGAACCAACTACAATATTTTGTCACAACAATTATCAAATAATCATGTGTTTCACACGAAAAACAAGCACATTAATACAAGGTACCATTTTATTAAAGAAGTAGTGAATAACAAAGAAATTTGTTTAAAATTTTGCAGGTCAAAAGAACAAGTCGCACATATTTTCAGAAAATCTTTAGCAAAGGATGCATTTCAGCATCTATGCACTAACAGATGAATGACAATTCATGTCAATTTCAATTTTTGATGTAATTTTTTTATATATTTATATTTTGTAATACTTGCCTCCTTATAATTAAGGGGTATTGGAAATAGTAATTACAAGTCTAAAATTTAACATTTTGTGTATTAATAATACAATGAGAAAATAGTGATGATGATGTCCTTGTGGGCAACCCACAGTGACTTATGACTTACGATTCAATTTATGTTTTCAGAGAATTTTCATGTCCAGATGACGCTCAAACTTTCTTCAGTATTTAAAAACCTGTCCTTAGAAACCTGCAAAAGCCCCACATAAAACATGCATGCAAATGAAGAGACTTAATTCAGTTTATGTACAAGTCATTTCTATTCGTCATTACAGTTTGGTAGGGTGACAAGTAAATATATATACACGTCAACTCTGGCAGCTTTTTATTTTTGCTGTGATTTATTAATCAGTTGCAGCAAGAATGGGTTACAGGCTTACTGTTGAAAGGTTTGTGTGTATAATTCTTGTTGCAGTGCTGTCTGTCGATCATCAGTTCGTGTTGGGTGAGTTGGACTACAAAGACGCTCTCCATAAATCTATCATGTTTCTGGAAGCTCAACGTTCAGGGAAACTATCCAGCAGTAGCAACAGGATAAGGTGGACAGGAGATTTTGCTCTCACAGATGGACAATTCCAAAATGTAATAGAATAAGTACTCCTTTTGGTAACTAGGATTATCGTTGCAAACTGATACTTAGATCTCTGCAATGATAGTACAATTGAAATAGATATTGTCTGTACAAATATATTTCATTAATGTATGTTTCAGTATTGTAGAATGTACAATGCATACATGTTCAATTTCATTCGACCTCAATGTCTAGCAGTGTATCATGTTTAATTTCAATTGCCCCGACTTCTGATTAGGAATTGTTTTAATTTCATTAGATTGTATGGTTTCAAAACAAAGACATTGTCGAAATGCTAGGCTCAAAATCCAAACGATAACGCTCAAACTTTCTCAAATTGGTTTTTATGAAGCATTCAGTTCTATTTCAAGCACTCCGCGTACCTTTTTTTCAACATAGTGGCTCATCTTTGCAATGAATATATCATTTTCTATGCAAATCAGATGGCCAGTATTTTGGGAATGTTCAGCCTTGGGAATGTTCAGCCAAGGGAGATCCAAGGGAGATCTTTTAATCTGGTTAAGCTTTATGTCCATGCAATGCTCTTTGAGTCTAATGTGCAACGTGTTAGGGACCTAACTTCCCTAACCCCTCAAGTAAGTAGAATAATATATTTCCATGTAATAAAGGTCAATATTAATAAGGACTAGCAATAAGGAATAATAAGTCAAATGTAAGAGGACCTAATAGAAGTTTTTGCTTCTAGAAGGATCTTCCTCTATATTGTTCTTTTGGATAGATAGATTTAGTATAAATAGGAGTAGAGGGTATGAGAAATTTTTCCTTGAGAATTATTGTAATAGAGCGTTGCTCTGCTTGAGGTTTTTCCCTCGAAGAGGCAAGTGAACATTGTTTCCTATCAATAAAGGTATTATTTGGTGTTGTGGTTTCATCTATTGTGTTGTTCCGCTATTATTCTCTACAATATTTATGTTTCATGTTATTATAATAGATTAGGTACCTTACAAGTGGTATCAGAGCACTTTCCTTGGTAGAAAATTGTGGGTTATTTTTTTTCAGGGTAGAGATATATTCCGACGTCTTAAAGCTACAAAGATTTGTCGTTACACGCATAAACCCATGGTCGGGGAGTAATACACGCATGAAATACAAGTGGTGCTTAAGCACACATCTGTTGGCCACCCGTGTAACCTTTGTTGGTACCCCTTTGAGTGGTAGCGCATCAGAAAACACCCATATACGAATCGACCTAGATCTCCTGAACCCCTCTATAGATAAATCGATCGATCGTCTGACTGCTACAATGTCACCAAGAACAACACTCGGGAAGAAACTCTCTAGTACATGGGTAGTCGGGTAGTACGGCTAAGGGCACGGTCTAGCCTCCTTAGTTGGTGCCCTAAGATATTGGGTCGAGTACTACGTTGGACCTCGCACGTATAGCAGAGAGTTATAGCACAGGGAAAACTCTTGTCTGTAGACACCCTACATAACCTAAACCTTGGGACGGAAACATAAACATAACAAACAAGATCTATTGCCACGCAACTGTGCCTCATGCATTCAGGTTGCAAAATTACTATACTTTCTTCCTGTTAAGAATTTTGGTAGGGAAAGTACCGATCAAGTACTCATGACCTTCTTCATTTTCTCAAATGTGACTTGTACTTCCTCACTCAAAGTGAAAGCCCCCTTTTTGGTTAAGTCTGTCAGAGGGGTGCAAATTGGGAGAAGCCCTTGATGAACTTTTTGTAGTAGCTACAGATTCCAAGGAACCCTTTGAGTTATGGGAGTGTCCTTGGGGTAGGCCAATTGATGATAGCTTGTATTTTTTCTTGATGAACATGTACTCCCTTTGCTCCAATAATATGTCCCAAGTACAGAACCTCGGTCATGCCAATCTCACACTTAGACTCTTTAGCATATAAATATTGCTCCTCCATGATGCCCAGAATTTCATCTACATGTCGTAAGTGATCCTCCCATGTCCTGATATAGATCAATAAGTCATCAAAGAAGAAAAGCAAATATTTTATCGGTTGTTTGTTGAACACATGGTTCATACATGATTGAAAAGTGGCAAGGGCATTGGTGAGGCCGAAAGGCATCACAAGAAACTCATAGTGGCCGAAGTGACATCTGAATGCAGTTTATGTACATCATGTTCTCTCGTTTTGATCTAATCATAGTCTGATCATAGATCTATCTTAGTAAAGTAGAATGCACGATGAAGTTCATCTAACAATTCATCAATCCGAAGAATAGGGTACATGTTCTTAATAGTCCTCTTGTTCAATGATCTATAGTCAATGCACATGTGCATTGTTCCATGCTTTTTATTAACCAACACAACTGATGATACAAATGGACTTGAACTCGGCCTAATATGTCCCATAGCCAACAATTCCTTGATTGCACTCTCTATCTCATATTTGTGATTCTTTGGGTGTCTGTAAGGTGTAGTAATAATCGGTTTGGCCCCTTCTTCCAATTCTATAATGTGCTCAAATCCTCTATCAGGTGGTTGTCCCGAAGGAATAGGCTCAAAGACTCTTTTTTTCTTATGGAGAATTTTTTGTATATCTGGAGGGTATGGTTTGTGGGTCTCTCCCTTAGTATCCAAAATAAAGCATTCAACTGCGTAGGCTATCTCCTCTCACCTGAATATGGCATGCATATTTTTCGATGTCACTATTCTAGGAGAATCCTTTGTCATTCCTTTAAGTGTAACTCTCTTCCCTTCATCTGTGTTGAAGGACATCTCCATTGTTTTATAGTTGGTTGTGATAGGCCCCAAAGTGATGAGCCACTGCACCCCTAAGATGATATTGGTGTCAAGAATGTTTACCACATAAAAGTCGTGTTAAAGTGTATCAACCTAGAGTCAAGTTCATTTGTGGGATGTACCTGTCACAAGATATGGTACGGCCCCCTGCTACTTCAACTTAGAATCCTTCAAATTCCACTGTGGGTAGATGTCTCATCTATACCATGGCTATATCAATAAAGTTGTGGGAGGCTCCTCCATCTATCAACATTGTTTCCCTTTGCCCCTGAACCATTATTTTTATTCTAAAGGTGTTGAATTTCAGTATTCCACTCATAGAAGCAATGGTAATCTTTTTATGGCCCTTATCTAGAGGTATCGTTGTTTCATGATCCAGTAGTGCTTCCTCCTCTTCTTTGAGGTTTTCCTGCATAGTATGGATAGCCCCATCATCTTCAGCATCTGCCTCCTCCTCACTGTCATACACTACCTCAACATAGTGTATTTTCCCCTTGCCTAAACATCTATGTCTTGGCTGCCATGGATCCCTGCAAGTGTAACATAGTTGCTTACTCCTTAGATCTCTTCTTGTAGCTTCATCTAATTTCTCTTTCCCCCTGTCCACTGGTCTAGTGTCACAGCCTCTCTAAGTCATGGGTGGCTTAGGTGTGAACCTATTTTTATTGGTTGCCCCAACTAAATCCCTAGTGTGTTCAATGGCATCCTATAAGTTTAGGGACTTGAAATCCTTAACCCATCCTTTCACTAGTTATGTCATCCCTTCTATGAACAACATAAGTAACCTTGATCCTGCCACATATGGAACCAGAATTGATACTCTTTGAAACTCTTCAATAAAGGCCTTGATTGAAATTGTCTGTTTAAGTTGCGTAAGATCCCTGAAATGACGATCTGAGCCTCCCTTGTCAAACCTGTCAATGAGCCTTTGAGTGAATTCTTGGTAAGAGGTGATATTTCCATGACCCAAGGTGGTTATTCCATGAAACCACCATTCATGTGCCTTCCCCATCAAATACATAGTTGCATATTTTATAGATTCCCTTTCCTCCATAGGGTTCAATTGGAGGTATGCGTCCATCTTTTGTACTGATGTCATAACCGGAAGGTGATCTAA
The DNA here is from genome assembly GCA_000966675.3 of Picea glauca. Lineage (NCBI taxonomy): Eukaryota > Viridiplantae > Streptophyta > Pinopsida > Pinales > Pinaceae > Picea > Picea glauca. Next base: position 57,799 of record JZKD02S1791029.1, on the reverse strand, counting down.
TCCGTCAAAAGTGGGTGGTTCCATTTTCTCAGCTTTTCGTCCAAGTTCACTAGTACCCCTGTAGTGCTCATTGGATCTTCTTTTCATCTTCAAGTGGAAGTACTCTCCCATAGAGACCTGTCTCCTAAATCTTGCACTCATGGTATTGTTTTCCCTCTCTATTGTTTCCCCTTCTTCTCCCAGACTTTCTGTATCTGAGGCATTAACTTCCCTTATTTTTGTGTTAAGGAAGGTAGGCATGTACAGCCTAGGGGTGGTTTTGTTGAGTGTATGAGAAGGAATTGGTTCTCCATCATTGGATTGATTCTCCTCCATTTGTCCTTTGTGTATGGATTCTTCATGATTCCCATTGCCTCCACGAGATCCACTAGCTTCATGATTTCCACCATACAAGGGTGGGTCTTTGCCATGCCTCTGTTCCATCAAAAACTGAGAAAGGATTCCCTGATGTTTATTCATCTCTTCCAACACTGTTATCATTCTATCTTGTCCCATTTGAAAATTGGTAAGAGATAAGTGGAGCTCAAACTGTCCCAATGATAAGTGGTTTTGCATTTCAGCCAGAGTATGTTCCATGCTTTCTTGATGGATTTGAAGTACCTATTTCATTATATGGGCTACTTTATCTTCCCGAAGTTCAATCTCTTCATATGTAGCATTTTATGTCTCATGTGTTTCTCTCATGTTGCCTTCTTGTTCTTCCTCTTTTGGATTACATGTCACTGGCTACCCCCCACGACCTCTTATTCTAGTTATCCTTTTGCTTTGCACAGGCTGGCGAAGGAAATTCACTTGGATACCACTGTAATGTTTCCAACCAACTTTTGGCCAAGAACTAGGGTTTATGTTTGATGTTTGATGTTTTGTTTTGCAGATTTCTATTACAGAAAGATGTGCTGAAGTATTTTGCTGAGTTTATTGCATAGATGACATCACAACAATTATGGAACACAAAATAATGAAGTAAACACATAACCAGAGATAACAAGCTTCATATCTGACCTTTATTTAGATAGAATAAGTGATATCCATACATAGATCTGCAGATCTAGTACAATATAGAAGATATAGAGACCCTAGGTCTTCATCCACTGAATATAGTTGATTATAAGATTAATTTATTTACCTTTTTGAATGGATTCCTTCATATCCCTAATGGTACGGCCCTGGGTGGCTGGATCTGGAGCTGGTATGGCCCTGGAAGGCTGGATCTAGAACTGGTATGGCCCTGACTGGCTGGGAATGCTCAATATTTTGGCCTCCTAGTAAATGGCTTCCAAATGCTACCAAAACACCTTGAAATTGTAGATCGGGGGCTCTAGAGTAGGAATGAAGCAAGTTTGAGTGGAAACCCCAAGGTTTCCTTCAGATCTGTGAGTATCCTCAATGGGGGTTATGCCCTCCTTCAGAAATTCATCCCAAGCCAAATAAAATAATCCAAGAGAGATACCCTTGGTGTGGATGCTGCAAAATGGTGCTATGACCCTAGAAATGAACCTCCAATAGTGTAATATTGTATATCTAGACTTCTCCAAGCAAATCGAGCCTCTTCTCTTCCAAGCATGCACCCTACTGCTGGAAGCCCTTCATATTTGTACACCAAACTCCAAGTGTTTCTTGTTGAATACATGTGATTGGATTAGAATGGTGAGGGAGGAATATTTCACCTCCATGGCCAAGCTTGAACTAGGAACATAGGGATCTTTCACCTCCTTGTTGGTTTCTAGGGTTTGTTTACTCAAAACCCTCAAAACGTAAGTTTTCTAGCTCAAGAGTGCAGAGTGAAAAATGAACAATGAGAATAGCCCTAAGAGGTGCGCCCTTCTCTTTCTTTTATACCTCATTTTTCTAATTTTCCATTGAGTTGCTTCTTCCACTTACTAAGGGTTTTTAATTTTATTTTCCTTAGTCTTTTACCAAATTCACTTTAATAATATAACCTTAGAATTATTTAGTGACAAAACCCACATTTCCTTCCCCTTACTTGTCTTGGACTATAGTCTAGAGGGGTAGCTAGACTACTACGCCCGTGAGCTCTTGTGTCAATGAGAAGAGGATATTACAAACACTCATTCTAGTGTTAACCTCTTGTTTGTAGATGAATGTGCAAATGTGTAATTAAAATTGAAATTATCCATAATCAGTTTGCATCAACTTTACAATTACATAAGGTGCTCGGATACCTCGAGTAACACCCATTCTAGTGTTAACCTCTTGTTCGTAGAAGAATGTGCAAATGTGTAATTAAAATTGATATTATCTATAATCATTTTGCATCAACAATTACATAAAGTGATGTAGAAATGTAAAATAAATAAACTTATAAAGAAGGGTAATTTTTTTAAAATTATTTATTTTACTATTTTCTTTTGCATTATTTATGTCTATTTAATTATCTCGCTATTCTATAGAAAGGGTAAATAAATGGATTGTGCATTAATTTGTCAACTTGGGTGCATTAATTTGTCAACCCTGGTTCAAATTGATTTTGAGAGGATGTGAATTATATGTGTAGGCTATAGGTTCCTTATTTACTATTGGTTTTGTTATATGCTTCTATAGAAAGGAACTTGCATTGCTAACTAAGAAAGGAAATGGCATTGCAAAAAAGAAAACATACTTGCATGAATCAAAATACAGGAATTAAAATAGCATGCACAATAGAAAGGAAATGAGAAGACATACTTGCAGGAATTGAAATACAGGAATCAAAATAACACGCACAAAAGAAAGAAAATGAGAAAACATACTTGTAGCAATTGAAATATAGGAATTAAAATAACACACACAATGGAAATGAAATGAATTCAAATGCATGTATTCTACTCCTACTCTATTGAGTCATGGATCTCTCCTTCTTATGCAAGAAGGTGGGGTCTTCCTTGATGCATATGAAGGAGATCTCTATGCCTTGCTTAACTTGTAAATTACATTAATATAAAATAAAAAGTAACTGAAATAAGTTACATTAAACTAATAATAAAGAATAATTGAAATGGTAATGAGAAACAATTTTATTACTATCACGGGTGTCTTCAATACATTGTCCTTAAATATGATCTCCAATCATCAATTTGATTTCCTTCTCGAAATCCAAAATCTAACTCTCTCTTTTTTTACAACACATTAAGTCCTCTCTTTTATACAGAGACTAATACAAAAAATTCCACAACTACATGGAGTAAAAATAGGATCTAAGAGTGGAAATTAGATGTAGTTCCATATTAGTTGGAAAGAATCCCAACTAAATAGAACTACATGACCAAAAAAGGGAATGAAAATAGGATCTAGTTCTATATTAGTTGGAAAGAATCACAACTAAATAGAACTATACTACATATACAAATGGTTTTTCACTTTCAAATCAAATTAGTTGGTATCCCAACTAATATTATTTCCTATCCTACCAATATTAATTACAAAATAATTCCAACTAATATAATAATATTTTGTTTTCATTCAGAGTTTGTTTATTCAAAATATGAAGTATTGTCGTAGGTTACAAGATATCCACAAATTGTATGATAATGGTCATATAATTCTATATGTATCACAAACAAAACATATGTTTATGCTTTGCATTGTTGTCAAAAGCGAACCATGTTTTGGACTCATCATCTCCACCCAAATGAATATGTTGTTGGTCCAACAGTTACCAATCACGCTCGTTTGATGTAGAACTTGCCACATTTTATAAAAAGATGCTTTGATTATTGAGTAGTACCTACATCACCAATCTTCCTTTTACAAGTTTTCAACTTGGTGCTTCATTAAATTACATTTCTTGTGTCAATTTAATGGATTTTTTTTTAAATCCTCTTTCTCTATTTTTTTTTGTTTTTTAGAAATAACATCGCATATGTATCATCTATTGATGTTTAGATTACCAACACTATAGCTGGAGAAAATATCACCATATTTAACCTACAATATATCTCTAGAATAGAAACCTACTAGATTTCAGGAAAGCTAAAGGGACTCTCCAAAAGATAGATCCCTCAATCCATCTTTGAAGTATTCAACATTATTTCTTCTTTGCAATAAATATGAAAAGTAAAGATAAATATAGTGTCAACATGTATGAACGTAAATGAAAACACTTTAGTGTCCTCCCCCAACCAAGTTTTCATCGGTTCATTACCAACATCACGCCATGCAAAGGATGACCATATTAAAAATGACATGCAAAATAAAAACATGCTCAACCAATATCAAAGGTATGTCACTTTAATTCTAGTTTTTGCAATTATGTTTATATAGACACTCATGTCATACTAAATCTAACATCGAGATATCCCTAACCTTACATTATAATTATCCCATCACCTGAAATATTATCAATGTGGACATATTAAGGATACCCCCTGCACTTCAAAAAACATGTGGGCCATGTTTTTCCCCATCAAAAAACAAACATGCCAAATATTTATCAATCATCGGCTCCCCCAACTATCTAAGGATTCTTTCCTTCATTTCCATCCTATAACCTTAGAACAATGTGTATAACTAGGAATAAATCTGAAATGTTGGCACTTTATTATTTTCAAATAGCATTGCATTCCTAGCAATCCAGGTACCCCAAAGCACTAAACAAGGCAATGCTCTATATGCATTCAACTCCTTTTTACAAAACCAATTCCTTAGACTTTGTTCAACTGTATTACTTGTTCATACATTTGGGACCTCAGTTATCTTCTCCACTTCCTTCCACAACTATTGACCAAAAGGCAATTTTATCACCAAATGAATAATATTCTCTTATGCTCCCAACACAAATAACAAATACGCGGTCCCAAGTTAGCCTTTTTTGGTATAATATCCCAATTTAGAACCCTATTCCTGAGAGATAACAAAAGAATGATCATGGACTTCATAGGGGCTTTTACTTTCCAAAATTTATCCTACCACCACACCTCCATAAGAGCTTCATTAGAAAGTAAAAACTTATAACCAAGATGAGAAATATAACTACCTATAGCAATATTACTAGCCCAAGACAAAGAATCCACCTCCTCCATCAATCTAATATGTACCTTTTTTAATTATGCAATTGAAGTGGAATTTGGATCCTTAATTTGGTTTAAGTGAAAAAAAAAAATTAATCATACAAATGATTTATCAGATCCTTGTTCAATAGAACATCTGCACTACAACCCAAGAAGGGATCAACAACAATCCTTACCAATTCCCCATTCCACACTTTTCAAGCCAAAATAAAGGAAAAGCCAAGAATAATGTTTTCCATTGATTTGAAACATCGTTGACACCTTTACTAAGGATTCAAATCCAATCCAAGAATGAAGTATGCTTAATGTATCTTTTTCCAATCACCTACTTCCATAACCTTCCATTTTCAATGAGTTCCATGGACTCTTAGCAACAAGTGATTGTCCAAACTTATGTATATTCTTAAGTCCCCAAGCACCCTTGTCCTTTGGCCTTTCTATAGCCTACCACCTAGCCCATTGAATCCCTTTACTATCATCTTTACCTCCCAATAAGAAATTGAAAAAAAAATCATGAAGCTCTCTAAAATCCCCTTAGGAATAAAAGAAAGGAAATGACAGTAAACTATTATGGCTTCCAAAACAAACTTAAACAAAATTTATCCTTCCACCTCTTAACAACCATCGATTACAGCACTAAGTAATATTACCCTCCATCATTTCAAGCAGCCAACCCCATTCTCATTTCTTGCATCCATTAGGCTCAAAGACAAACCCAAGACACTTTAACCCCTCCTACCAGTCAAAATATATAAAAGGGAAGAAAGTAATAAACTAGCCTCCTTCTCTTCAATAAGTCCTTTAAAGAAAAAAGTAGACTTGTTAGGGTTCACTTCCACCCAAATGGTAGCATAAAAAATATTTAATACCTCCAACATATTCTTACTTCCCTCTCAAATCCATTCAAAAATAAAAAGTATGTCATCTACGAAAATAAGATGAGTCGAGAGTACTTTACCAATCCTAATTCCATGTATACAACCCACCCCCTTAGCTTCCATTACAACTCTGCTTAACTTCTCAGCTACCATCAAGAAATAACAAGGGGGATAGGGGACACCCCTATCTCAAACCTATGGAAGGTTTAAAAAAACAATAGGTAACCCCATTAATTAAAATAGTAAATGACATTGAGTTTACAAACCCCATAATCCAATTTACAAATGCAACCCTAAAACCCACTTGAAACAACATTAGTCTTAGATACAACAAGTTTGTCATATCATAAGCTTTGGACAATTCCAAGTTTAAGACCAATGATGGCAACTTCCTCAACTTGATGGAATGTATGCCCTCTTGAGAAGTGTCAATAACCTCCTGGATTTGCCTACCTTCTAAGAAGCCAAACTGCGCTAATGAAATAACTCCAAAAGTATTGATTTAATTCTCACTACCAAAAATTTTTCTATATTATTGTAAACACAATTTGAAAGTGAAATAGGTTTAAAACAATCAAATTAATTAAGCTTTTATTTCTTGGGATTAAGAGCCATGAAGTATATATTTCTTACCTATAACCTTGACCTCTTCAATTTCCTAAATTAGGACTTATTCTACCAAATCATAAAAATCAAGAAAAAAATCCATAAAGGACAAGGCTCTTGTCTTTCTTAAAGGAAGAAAGCACTAAAGACAACTCATCCTTGGAGACCTCCTCGTGAAGATTCTCATTATGTTCATTAATGACAAACCTAGATAATATGATTTCATTTTGACTATTTTAGCTACATTCCCTCTCTCAAACTCTTTGTAAAGCTCTTGAAAGCATCTGACACCAACTTCAGCAATCTCCTTATGGTTTCTTACCCAAGAACCTTGCTCATTTTCATCTCCCATCTTGTATTTACCCTTTTTATGTGGCTTGTATGCTTATGAAATAATTTGGTATTATCATCCCCACTTGCTAACCAAATTGATCTACTCTTAATCCTTCAATTAGCTTCCCTAGATGCCAATAATCTCCTCAATTTTGATTCCAATTCAATTACTCTAATTCTCTCACCTTCATCAAACTTTTCTTCAACATTATTCTAAAATAAAGTTGAAATCTCATCCTCAAACTCCTTCAATTATTTATCCTTAGTTTTATACCTTTATGTTGCCCAACTCATCACCAAAGACTTTATATTTTTTAATGAGTCTGCTAACTATCCACAAGATAGAGTTCCCAAACTATCATCAAAACCTTTCCGAGCATTACATATCATACACTAAAATTCCTCCTCCTTCATCCATCTTAGGTTGAATTTGAAGGGATGAGAGAGTTTTTCATCCTTCAAATCCATTTATGGAAGTATAGGGTTGTGATCTAAGCCTCCCCCAAACCCCACCCAATGCCTAGTTTGTTAATGTTTATGCCATTATTATAGTTCTTTTCATTTCAATAGATAAGAGCATCATAAGAACAAGATCACTAAGAAATACACATTCACAAGAGACACAACATTTATCCTAGGA
>JZKD02S1791029.1:32975-43026 GCA_000966675.3 Picea glauca | reverse complement strand
ACAACAATTTTGATTCTAGATGCATTCCTTTTAATCACTCTCTTTATATTCTACATTTTCTTACCTTTTCCTTCTCGTCCCAAGGATCACAAACCACCATTTAGGTCTTCCTACATCGAGGAACCTCCAACCATAATTGTCTCCCTCTACTCACTCCCTAAGTTAGCTTTATATCAAGATTTGGCATCAAGCTATCTGCAGATTCTAATTCCTTTGTGCTTGTACGCTCAATGAAAGCCTCACACACTTTTACATTTCAAAATCCTTGTTCCAACCTCCTCTTGTAGTACTATTTTCCAAATTCCTTCGCTCCAACGTTGATATGAAAGGATTCTGACAAAAGTTAGTATCCCCTTCATATGAATAACACCTCCTTCAATACCACTAGCATTTGGATTAGTGTTAAGTATTCCAACCACATGTGCCACCATTAACCAACCTAACACCCAATGTTGCCACCCTAGAACCTGCTTCCCCATTTCTCAGTGCCTCTAAGACATTAGTTGTACCGTGCAAAAGAAGTGCATCCTTTAACACCTTATTTACCACTTACTAGGGAGACTCCCCCATCCAAAGGCCAAAGTATTATCCCCTATGATATGTCTTTGGGATAATCCATGAATGGTAATACACACCCCATTCAAGAGAACCAAAGACACCGTTGCTAGGGTTTAAGAAAACTCATCACCCAACTATTAATATATGTATTTCAATTTTTTGGGATATATAATATCCACTAAATACAATTAGAATGTTAAAAATGTAATCATTTCTTTTATTAAATTTAAAAAACATATTTATCATTATTTAAAGAATAAATATTGAAGAGAAAGTATTATTAATTTATACTTACTTTTAAAAAGAGAAAACAATACTTATAATTTGCTTCATGTTGAGATTTCAAAAAAAAAAATCGAATACTTATAATTTGCTTCATGTTGAGATTTCAAAAAAAATCGATTCATCATTGACTGTCAATTACTTTCCATTTGATTTTTAATATTTTTTTCTTTTCAAAGTTTTACACAACAAAACTAAATAATTATTTTTTATAATAATTAATTTTTCTTTATTAAAAAACTATTGGCCAACAAATTGGACCTCTTATTACTGAGATGCGTTTTATAACCTAACTTTTGTGTAAGTAGACTATGCCAAAATATATATATATATATATATATATAATTTTACATAACCTAAGTTTAAATCTCTTTCTAAGGATTAAATGTCTAACAATCACTTATGTAAGGGATTTAAACTACTCTGACAAATGATCTGGTTGCCTTCATTGTCTTCCCAACTTGCGGCCACCGCCTTCACAACTCTGCTGCTACATTCTCCACGACCTACAGCCTTCACATATCTGCTACCATTCTCCACGACCTACCACCTTCACAACTCTGCGGCTACCTTCTTCACCGCCTATACAATACGGCCCTCTCAAGAGGGATCAACACTATTCTATTCTTTTCAGAAACTCGGCTGAAGGAACACAACCATATTGGAGTAACTGGAAATAAACCTATTGTTGGAGGAACCATGCTCTTTGCAACTGTAAGTCATTTAATACATGCAACTGTAAGTCATTTAGTATATATCAAAAAACTGAATTGAATTTAGCTTACCAATGAAAGAATGTATCAAATAATTGAATTCAGTATAGATAGGAGCATGGAAGAATTGAATTCAGTATAGATAGGAGCATGGACGACATACCTTCCAGTTCACTAGCTTGTTTCAGATTCTCAACATAGGCTTGTTCACCAAGTATTTTGGGGTGGAATGATATGTGAAGAACTTGAAGTGGTCACTCAGTAATTTTTTTCCTTCCCATGCCTGCTACCTAGACCAAGAGGGAACGACTATGAAGCTCTCTTTGTGATGTTATGTTACATATATAATTGGAATGACCTATGCCATGAAAGCAAATATGTCGTTAAAACTATTCTCAAACGCCTCTAAGGCATCAATCTAATTACCAATCCAAAGACTTGAAGAAAAGGGCACAATCCATATTGAATATCAGCTATGAATACCCAAGAAGAAAACTGTGATGCATGCTCAAAGAAAAGGGCACAATCCATATTGAATATCAGCTATGAATACCCAAGAAGAAAACTGTGATGCATGCTCAAAGAAAAGGGCACAATCCATATTGAATATCAGCTATGAATACCCAAGAAGAAAACTGTGATGAATGCTCACTATAGTCTCTATATTGGTAGAAGTAGAATATGTAGATTGTTTTATGTATATTTAATTCCTTAATTTTTTCATAAAAAAATATTTTAGAATTTCATTGACATTACAGTTACTTAACTGTGAAATATGCAAATATGCTTCAAACCACACCAATCGTCAGTTTATTGTTTTAGTATATGGTGTCAAGCTTATGAGGACAAGTTTAAACACAATCAACTTCATTGTGCACCACTTATCTATCCCCTCAATTTTAACACAGAACCCTAAAAAAAATACACTATAGGTTCTAACTGTGATGGAATTCATGGCTTTGATGGACACTAAGAGGGTCTAAGAATATACTTCCAGGGACCTAGTATTAGTCATATCTTAGGCCTATTAGTTTCTACTGCCCAATCTCCAATTTGGATTGCCCAGATCCATACTTCTATTTTTCAGAGTCCAATTTTGATTTCATTCAAATCTGAGATGGTAGGTGCGACAAGCCCTAGTGGTTTGATTCACATCCAGACCAAAAGAAAAGTGGAACCTTGTTTTCTATTGGTACTGATCGTGGAAATATCCTTTGTATGCTCCAGTATTGTGCAATGCAAGATGCTTCCATAATTGCTCCATGTTCGTATGTTCCCCAATATCTCTTAACCCAAAAAACGTTTTGCTATAAAGTTTAACGATACCAGACAATTGAGGGGAAACAAAAAATAATTGTTGGCAAAATGGAAACAAGTGGCAAATAAATCTATTGAAATTGGAAAGATAATTATCTGTAAGAACAGTGAGAACCAGAAAGGGTTTTCTTGCATTGACTGGAATTATAATAATAATAATAATAATCTATTTTTAAGGTCACGGCCAAGCCAGCACACCAGATTGGTGTATGAGACCCCCTTGTTTGTGGGACAAGGGACCCCCTCCGCCCAGCGATTTAACTGGTAAAGTCTACGAAGGTATACATACCCTACCCCCCTCTGGATTTGAACCTGTGACCTCTTAAGAGGAAACACATATTCTTAACCATTAAAAATAGGGCAGAGCCAAACGCTGTTAAGGACTACCCTAACCCTGTTGCAGCTGTCATCCGACCTCCTCTTTTAAACAAAGTGTTGCAGAGGCCAAGTTTATGACATAGGGCAACAAAAAAATATACAATGTTATGTTCTCTCTTTCTGAAAAAAAGTTATATTGTTGCTTCATACCAAATGCTCACAACCTATCATATTTGATTGTTGCCAGGAAGTTAGGGTCGATTTCATTGCTACCAACACCTGGTCGAAGCGTTTAAGGCATAGATGAAAATAGAATAGAACTTCTCTGTTGCAGAAGAAATCCCTTTCCCAAATCTGGGAAAGGACTTGTAGTATCTTGTTTCTCTGCAAAGGTTATTGCTACCGCCATGGCTAGACCGTCGAGCTTAGTGGCAAGAGAACTTAGTTTCGATAGCAAGATCTCAAGGACCGTCGAGCTTAGTTTCGATAGCAAGATCTCAAGGACCTTTTTTGGCATGCTCATAAACATTGTCTCAACTAAACAAGTTTTTTGGAACTTTAACATCTAGGGGTGGGGGTAGGGGTGGGGCTGGGGCTAGGGCTAGGGCTAGTTTCCTTTGTTGACAGCTTTAGTGTCATGGATTTATACTATATTTTTTTTATTTTAAAAGATAATATAAAATTCTAACTTAAAAAAAATTAATTCAATCAAATTATAATATCATATAGTTGTATTTTATATTATAATCATTAACCCAAATTAACTGTCTTTTATATTATTTATTATTATTGAATTTAAAAAATTAATGTTTTATATTATACTATTAAAATGAAAATAAAATAAAATAATTAAATATTATGTGAAGTTAATAGAATTTTAAGTTGTTCATGTTATTGTTAGTGTTATCTTAATAATATTTTTAAAATAAAATAAATATCTTTTATTTAAATATGATTAAATTTAATATATTACAATATTTTTTTTTGTAAGTTAGTATTTGTATTAGAGCTTGTTGGAAAAAGTATTACAAACTGTCTGTAGAGCCTGATCATGCATGGCAGCAGTGCCCATCTGGGAAACCACTGCTGCCACTTGTCCAAAAATAAGAGTAAGACATGTAAAAAAATTACGAGGCCACGCAGGGTGAAATGTTGATTGCTAGACTAAACAGTGAAAAAAACTGACCAGACTCCCCTGAGTCGTCCAGCCTCCCATGGCTATCTAGATAGAAATGAAAGCAGAAACCTGAAACAAGAAAAAAACTAGAAACCCGGACCGAGCCTTGGCCCAGCAAAGGCTTGGGTCTTCATCGATTTGTCATTGTCTCAGTCCGTTATGTCTTGCCGGAGGTCCTGTAGGAAGGACATCAAAATGTCCACACGGCTCCAGTGTTCTGAATCCTTAATCTGCAGTTTGAGAAGGAAAGGCTTGACCTCCTCCATACACCTGTTGAGGTTGCTCGGAGAAGCCATGATCGTTGCTCGGACTGCGCACCTATCACAAGCAGAGCGGAGTGGAGGGGACTGCAGAGAGTCAGAAGAGGAGGATGGAAAGGGAGAGGGAGCGAAGGAAGCGACAACACAGTAGCAAGTGGGAGAAGGTGGAGGAGGTGGGCGACGAGGAGGGGAAGGGGGTGGAGGCGTGAAACCCAACGAATTCCCAAGAGTTTCAAACCACTTTATTCTGTAGCCATAGGGGTTCGAGAGCGGGGAGAGGTTTGGGGTGGTCTCACGAAGAGGTTTTGCGGGGGTGGGAGCTTCGACAGGAGCCAAGACAGAGATACCTTCGGTTTCAGGTGGGGGGTCAGAATTGGGTGCCTCCCTTCATTTGGCTGCGTACCAGGCTAACCCTCTCTTGGACTTGCCTCTCAGACGGGGCATGGCGATGGCTGTCGTCGACCTGGGATGGATAACGCAGAGGAGAAGCAAGGGGATGAGGCACAAACCCGAAGTCCATGTAGCCGAGTTCGAATCGCTCCAGGAGGAATGGAAGAGAGTGAGAACCAGGGAGAGTTGGTGATGGAAATGGCGGAGGAGCGAGTGAAGATCAGTGTGCCCAGGCTCGACTTTAGGAGTGTCAATGTTGAGAAGTGGATGTGACTGTGTAGGCGACCTGCACAGCGCCATGAAATCTCCCACGCTGCTGAGCTTCCAAATCATGCGGCAGGCTAGCGGCAAGTGTGGTCTGGAGAGTGACGACAAGTGTCTTAAAGCTATGAGGTGATGGTAATAGGGGGAGGGTCTAATCAGGCGCCAAGTGATTGACCATCTGGCCAAATGCCCTCCCCATAAACTGTCCACGTTCTATACCTTAAAGCACCCCATCCGAAAATAATATACTACAATATTAATATTGAATAAAAACATTTTATAATTAAATAATATTAATATTGAATAAAAAAAATATAATTAAATAATATTAATATTAAATAAAAACATTTTATAATTGAAAGGAGTATTTATTTAATCTTCATTAATTTAAGACATCATAGTAGAAAAAGAATGGGATGAGAACAAACAACATAATTTAACTTTATAATTTTTCAAAGAGAAAAAAAAAAAAAACAAAGTGAAAAAACGAAGGGAATCCCATCCTTAAATTCATAAACAAATTTGGAAAAGGAAGGATCATATTAGAAAAAGAATGGGATGAGAACAAACAACATAATTTGGCTTTATACTTTTTCAAAGAGAAAAAAAAACCAAAGTGAAAAAACAAAGGGAATCCCATTCTTAAATTCATAAACAAATTTGGAAAAGAAGGATCGAATTCATAAATTCTTAAATAAATTTCTAAATTTATTTAAAATATGTTGTTAAAAAAATGTAAATAAAAAAAATAATAATAATTTTAAATTATAAAAAATAGTAATATGAAAAAATAAATGATAGATATTAATTAATTTTATTATTTGTTATTAGTTTTTACCAAAAGTTTGGAACTATAATAATGAATTTGCTAATGATTTGACATTAATTTAAATTTTATTTTAAATTTATGTATGAAATGTAATATTTAATTTAAAAAAACAAATATAAATATTTTAATATAACAAAAATATTTTATTTTCTTATTATTGATTGGTTAATATATTTCTTGTTGTCTTCACTTATTTTAATATTTCAATATAATTATATAATCAATAAAATTTATTATAAGTACCATCACACTGAGTTATGTGTCCACTTGTTATTATATTAATGATAGTAACTGTCTCTGCCAAAGCTTAATGCCCTCAAATCTTTTCGTCTCCAAACGATCATAATTATGGATTCATCTCGACTATGTTTACTTGATCGTTTTACATGTTCGATTCCAAACGATCAGAATCTCGGATTAATCTTGAACGGTGTTTACACGATTGTTTTGAATAATTAGGTTGTGTGTTCGATTCAGTGGGATTTAAATCTTTTGGTCTCCAAACGATGAGAATCTTAGATTAATCTTGAACGATGTTTATTTGATCGTTTTGAATAATTGTTGTTGATCAACCTCTAAAGGTTGATAAGATGAAAAGAATCCTTAAAAGAATATATTAAATTTTATTATTGATTAACAAATAAACGGTTGAGCTTCATTTATCTGGTGTTAATATTTTAATTTGTGTTAATCACTTACGTGGCAATCAGTTAGCTATCAAAGTAATTTTTAAATATGATTAGGTAAATGTAAAAAAGTAAACATATATGATATTTAATCATGTCCATAGAAAACTTATTAACCATTAAACCCCTATTAAATCTGCCCATTATCAATAGGTGTACGCCTTTCAACGTAATTATTCTTTTTTTATTAATTAATTACCTGCATAATCGATTTTCCAATCAATAACTCTCTAGCCAGCTAAGCGACGTCGTTGTCACTCATGGGGTGTGAATCAATACCTTATCGCCACTGCGCTTCGCCTTCCTCGCTATCTAATCAATCCATCCATTCGCTACTGCTTATGGGGAAGAAAGACCACATCGCTATTGCTCGTGAGGAAAGATTTTGTTGTATTTTTATTAGATTTCAACACCGTGCCCAATTTTTGGATTTTATTTTCTTGTAAATAACGTCTTTAAGAGAGTGTTGATTGTTCTCATTTTTGTTATGCCAACCCTTAAAATAATGAAGATATTTAATTATTCTTGTAGATAAGATTTGTTGTGATTTAGTTGATTTATTAATATTGAAACAACTCTTCGTTAAGCAAATTTTAGGGAGATTAAAATCGATTTATTGAAGTTGTTGGAGCAAACTTTAAGGTTTTTTCTAATGAAACAATCACTGATCCTATTTTTATAATTCATTGAGTACACTTTGAGTAAGACAAAATTGAACTTTTAAATTTCCATGGGTTTTATTAGGAATCAAGGCCATCACTCAGATTTTGAAGGTTTATTTTTGAGATATGGAACTTTAGATAGAAGTAACTTGGTACTCTCTTCCAAAAATTTAAGAATTTTTAACAATATTATAAATACTTTATATATGTAAATAATAAGTAAAATATAAATAATATAAATTAAAAGATATAAATAATAAAAATTAAAAGATAATTAATAATAACCAATCAATTCCATTTGAGGGAACATTACTAGTACCTTATAATTTACGATTTGTTTAAACTTTCCAAACCTGTCATAATTAACTAATGACCTTATAAGTTATGAAGTGACTCACCCCAACACGTTAATTATGGTGACTTCAAATATCATGAAATTTAAAATAAAGTATACAAAAGATCCTTCAATCAGATACAAACTTTTCACATGTGGTTTTCGTGTAATAGAATCTCAAATGACATCATACAAATTATAATTTTTCATGTACACTCTACTTGATGTGGTTGAAAATGGTATATAAACTCAAATCTATACTTGATGCGGTTGAAAATGGTATACAACCCTTTTTTATAAATACGTTGAATATAAAATAAAGCTGATCAAAAATCTTGTTTTATTTGGATTCCTCTACCTTGATAATAATATAGTTAGAGTGATTTTCTTTTACAAACCAAAAAAAATCAACAATAGGCAATTAACATGTCTTAAAATCAAGATAATGTAAGTTGAAATATATAAGAAACTAATGTCTTAAAAATTAATTTATAGTTTATAAAATGTTTTAAGAAGAAAAACTTTTTCATGGAGTTTAATTTAAAATATAACATTCATTTATTATAAATAAGATTTAAATGATAATTAATTTTAATTTTTGGGATACAATGTCTAAAGAAGTAATGAGAACCATTTTTATTTATTGGAATCCATTTTCAAGATTTAAATGATAATTAGTTCCAATTTTTTTAGGGTATAATTTGAATCGTTTTTTTATCTATTGGAATCCATTTCCTTATTATTGTAAATGAAATGAGCAAAACTATCATTTTATGCATAAAATTTAAATAGTTTTAATTATTTATATATTAAAAAATAATTATCTATAAAATGAATTAGAAAATAAATAAATAAATAAAATATAAAAATATTTATTTTTATTTTTATTTTTTTTGGTTTAAAAGAGTTTTCTATAATTTAATATGAAGAAGATATGTGATTTTTTTTATATTTAATATGGAATTGATATGTAGCAATTAAAACAATATTAATAACAAAAAATATTTCAATGTGGATCATAAATAAAATTATGATGATGATGATTAACGTCCACTAAGACCGAATATCTCACCTTAAGAGGGTAAGTGATTACTTGTGATTTTTTAGAATTTTTAGAATTTTGTTTCTGTACTCGAAACGCATTAAGAGAAGCTTTCCAAGATCATTGTAGTTTTGTTGAGTTAAGAGGTTAGGAAGGACGGTAGTGTGACAAATATTTTGAAAATGAGATCTAATCTGGGTATAGGCTGGACAATCTAAAAGAAAGTAATTTTCATCTTCAACCATTTTAGTGTCACAAAGGTGACACACTCTTTCATCCCATGGCGTTTTAGGAATTGACCAACTCTCACTTTCACTATGGAATTCTTGAGAATATGTTCTTATCTTAGCAATGCTTATTTTTTTCTCTACACTTGTCAAAATAGATAGATAATTTTGATCTTATAGATTAAGGTTGATTACATCCTTATAATACCTTAATTTTCTTTTTTCCTCTAACTCTTTATCACACCATATTTTCTCCTTAAATTTTGATTTGATGATATTTTTAATAGTATATTTATTCTACAAAATGGTGTCTTCCATGATTCCCCAATAGTTTAGCTAAGACCGGGCCTCTTTATGCCATCCTCGCTTGAGTCGATGGTGGTTACGACTCAAATTTGAAGCAATTTTAGGAAGTCTCTTGTCTTCCATGTTGTTTAACTTGTTCTTATACATTAGGTATCTAGTCATAGCCATGCTCTCAATGGGGGAGAGACTTGCTTCTAAGAGGAGGATGGGATAGGGCGTATTTCAGTTAATTTTGAGATTATAGGTTATAAAATTCGTTTGTATTTGCTCTATCTTTTTCCAAGATTCGCGAGAGATACTACAGCCCCAAACTTCACATCCATAAAGAATAACAGGTGTAACAAGAGTCTCAAAGAGGAGTTTCTTCTTATTCCAACTCCAAAGATCGGTTGATTTACAATTGTTTTCAAGCCCATAATAAGCTTTCCATCCCCCAATAATCATTTTCTCATTGCTATAATTCCAGTTGAGCTTGTGGTGAATATCAATTCCAAGATATTTGTATGAAGT
Organism: Picea glauca; assembly: GCA_000966675.3. Taxonomy (NCBI): domain Eukaryota; kingdom Viridiplantae; phylum Streptophyta; class Pinopsida; order Pinales; family Pinaceae; genus Picea; species Picea glauca. The sequence continues at coordinate 33,151 of JZKD02S1791029.1, read as the reverse complement.
CACTTCCTCGAAGTTGTTGTTGTCATATACAAAGGTATCATAAGTGATCTCATTGGATTTAATAAGCATGACCTTAGTCTTATCAGTATTAACAGTCAACCCATATTAGAGCAAAAATCCTTGAGGATTCTTAGTTGGTTTTCAAAATCAGGGGACTCCTTGCCATAAGAAATATA
>JZKD02S1791029.1:0-15704 GCA_000966675.3 Picea glauca | reverse complement strand
TTCATCTGATCGAAGAGGTCATCTATTCGCGGCATTGGGTACCTATTTTTCACTGTATCACGGTTCAAGTCCCTGTAGTCTATACACAGTCGTAAGGATCCATCCTTCTTCTTTACAAAAATTATTGGTGCGCCCAAGGGTGAGACATTGGGCCTTATTAGCCCTAAGTCCAATAACTCTTTCAACTGCATTTGCAATTCACAAAGTTTTGACGCTGTCATCCGATACGGAGTCTTGGAGATTGGTTCTGCACCAGGTTTTATCTCAATAATAAAATCAAACTCCCTCTCAGGAGGTAACCCTGGTAACTCGTTCAGAAAAACATCCTGAAATTCTGACAATACCGGGTACTGATCCAATGAGGGTCCCTTCCTTTCATTCACTACTTCCACTACATACAATCGACACCCTTGTCTCAAGCATCGCTTAACCTTCATAGTGGATATAATGCGTAATGACACTTTTCTCTATACACCCTGGATCTCTACTGGTCTTCCTTCATCGTCGACACAAAGCACCCTCTTTGCGAAACAATCTACCAAAGCTCGGTGAGCTGCTAACCAATACATTCCAATGATTAGGTCATATGCCCCAAGAGCAGTGATGTATACCTTCAACCTAGTAGTACACACTCCCAGGTCTACTATACAATTATCAACACTAGGTCCTACCGCTTGTTTTTCCCCCGAAGCCATCTCGATTTGTTTAAAGTCATCGTGCTCGTAGGTTGCCAACCCACTCTTTTCTAATGCAGATGGTGAAATGAAAATATCTGTCGCACCAGAATCAAACAAAATGTTGACATTGATATGATTTAGTGTACCTGATGACTCCACCACCGTGGATTGATGTTCGGCCTGGCGATTATTAACCGTTGTGTAAATCTGGTGGTTGCTACTTTCTCTCCCCATTGGTGCCTTTCCTTCTCTATGCACGAACCCTTATTGTAACTATGGGCGGTCACGCTGGTAATGGGGTCCTCTGCACCCCCAACAAGTAACACGAGATTGAACCTGTGTACTGTTATGTGACTGTCTCTGAAATGAGTTCCTTCCCCTGGAACCCATACCCCTACTTGTTGTTCCCTGAGATGGTCGTGGACCTGTCTGCGCCATTGGTGATGAACGAGATGATGCGCTCGCTGCCATTGAAATCCCTACAGCTACTGTCCTTGGCGTGACTCTGTTACCATATGGCGGTGTCCTTGAGCCCCCTCCCCTAGGAAATGTCCTCGGGGCCTTTCCTACGAATCTAGGGCAATGCGGAAATGTCGGTCTTGTACCCCCAGTTAAGTTCATATGTTCTTCCGCATAACGCGCATTTCTTACCGCTTCCGCTACTGAAGATGGTTTCCACATCCGCACCATAGCTCTTATCTTAGGGTTTAATCCATAGACGAAGCGCTCTGCCTGTCGTTGGTCATTATCCATATACGAAAAATATTTGACCAGTTCCATAAATCTGATCTCATATTCTTCTATAGTTTTGTTTCCCTGTACTAAGGCATGAAATTCCCCTACTTGTTGTTCCTCGTAGTATGCTGGTAGATATTTCCTTCAGAACCTCTCCTCAAAAAGTTCCCAAGATACTGTGTCTGGGGTAAGGTGCAGTTGTCTTTCCAGGGTGCCCCACCAGTTCAAGGCGTTGTCTCTTAACTGAAAAATGGCGATCTTTGCCTTTGAGTTGGATGCATAGTCCCTTAAAGCAAAACACCTTGTCATGCCTTCCAACCATGCTTCCGCGCGTTCACTGGCGCGACCCCCAGCAAACTCTGGAAGTTTGATCTTCTGCAATTCTCGCGTGATGTCTTCGAGTGGAGGTCCTCCCCTCGAAACCCTTGACGCTTCTGGATTACCCATTCCAGACGGTGGGGGTTCCACTTCATTCCCTGCCGGTTGTCGCCTTTTTAAAGTCTCATTAATGGCTTCCAACGAGCGCAGTATGAGAGCTAGTTTGGGCGATGGTGGTGGTGGCGCTGGTGGTGTTGGCGACGCTTGCGACGACGCTCCCCTGCCTCAAGTCCCTCGAGTCCTGACCATCCTGTATGATTTAACCTGCATCAACAAAAGTTGTCAAGGTGAGTTCCAAGATGTTTCAAATTGGTGCTACTCAAACTAGAAACAGGGTTAGGCGTAAGTTTTCTTTACTTGTCTGTAAACAAACATTACTCCTTTAAGGGATTGGCTAGGTTAGGGTTAGGATTAAGCGTCTAAGCTTGATTTCTTCGCCCCTATGAAAAAAACAACTATTGGTTCCCTTGCCATGTAGCTATGCTAGCCTTGCGTCATACTCACCACTTCCTATGCTTACTCTCCTAGTGCGTATGTCGCCTCCTTCCCGCTTGTCCTAGTCTAAGTCCTTTTAACTTTTCGCTTACAACTAAATATCCTTCGATGCTTGACTCGTGAGCTTTTCCTTGGCGCGTAGTGTTGGCGTTGTCGAATGCTACATTGAGATTTAGAGTTGACTTTGACTGGTGGAATGGAGTGGAGGGACTTGGCACTTGGCTCGATGAGTTGTGTGTACGGTCTCGTGAGCTTGGCGCTTGAATAATCGGAGATTATTCTTCAGGCTAGTACTTTGCTACTCTTGATAATTAAACTATTTATTTGTAAAAGTGATANGCTTGAATAATCGGAGATTATTCTTCAGGCTAGTACTTTGCTACTATTGATAATTAAACTATTTATTTGTAAAAGTGATATGTGTGGCACGTTGGTGTTATTGCTCTTCTTAAGGTGCTTCGCTTGGTGGGGGTCTTGGGTTCAAAACCCATGGACCTCTAAAATTTTATACTTATCCCTATATTATTAAATTATTTAAATTAAAACTCATAATTATATATATATATATATTAAATAATTTAAATTTTACACAAGTGTATTAATACTTTTAAATAAATTATTAAAACTAAAAATTAATATATAAAAAAATGATAATTTAATTATTAAAAAGGCATATTAATACTTTTAAATAAATTATTAAAACTAAACATTAATATATATAAAAAATATATATAATAATATAATTATTCTAAAAAAAAAAAACTTACTTCCAGTTTGGTGAGAGTTTAATGTGCTCTGTGGCATTTGCTGGAAACCTTTAAGGTCGGGCTTCTGGCATGAGGCCCACGTGCCCGGCCTCGGCTCTCAGTACCAGAACCTAAGCTCTTCCTTAACCCTAACGCTCCTTCACTTCTGTCTCTTTCCTCTGCGGCCTCTCTCCTCTTTCCTCTGCTCTTGGCGCTGGTGTTGGTCTGGTTGTTAGCGATCAAGTCGATCAGCTCCTGATTTTGCTACTTGTGTTGCCACTGCAAGGCGTATTTTTTTTTGTTTTCAAGCCGCGGAAGCTTAGGCGAAACCCTTCGGCGTTCTTGGAGACCTTGAATTTGAGTCGATTGCTGAAGAATTTGTTTGATTTATCCTATTGGGATTACTATGATCTTTTTTCTTGGTTCGGTGCTTATCTATTCAAGTATATGGTATTTCTGGTCATTTGATTTCAGCTCAGGCGAAATGTCTTGCATTGTGTGTGTGTGTGTGTGTTTGTTTTTTGTGTGTTTTAATCATGCCGAAATTAATATTTATCTGGACCACTGGTATTGGGTTTTGTTCATAAATACTACTCCAATCCTTCCATAAGAGAAACTCTCATATAGCTTTGTCTGAACAGCCTGCATCTCCGATAAGGCGTTGGTAAGATTTAGTATATGTTTTACTGAAATCAGCTTTAGGGTTTATGTTGAAACCAGCAATATTGTATTGCAAACGCCATAATTATTCCAATTAAATTTTTGTGTGAATATGTATGATAGGTATCAAATCTAAGCATAGTTGCAAAAGGACGCGATGAAGAAAAACTACATGGGTTTACATGACATTATGTGTGTCTTTATATTTGTTTTTGTGGTGATAATCTCTACTAACGCATTTGATATAAATACAGACGATCTGACGACGCTTGTGGATGGGCTCTCCTGGACATTTTACAACGAGACTTGTCCCAACTTGGAGTCCATAGTTAACGCAACACTTGGACTGGCGTTGGAAGAGGATATCACTCAAGCTGCAGGCTTGTGGCGTATGAACGAAAGTTTGAAAATGGGGAATGCAGAAGAGTTGACCATGGATGCCAAGATAGTGAAAACGATCCTGAAATCAATGGGAGTGCAGCAGTACGAGCCTAGAGTCGTACACCAGTTTCTAGAACTCTGTCACATATATGTAGTAGACGTCCTTTATGACACCCAACTCTATTCTGAACACGTCAGTTCTTGAAACTCTAATTCTGTGGAGAAATCGAGGAAATTTATAACTTATTATGGGCCCTTTAAAGGTGAAATGGCTCGGGTGCTTGTGAAATTATGGTTTTGGGAAGGACTCGATATCGAGACCTGATTTAATAATCCGTCGAACATTTCGAGTTGAAGGTGGGGTGTGAACTGCGTGTGTGTCGGGGGAAAGTGAGGTTTTCAGCGTTGAGGAAATATGTCGATGGATGGAAATGCGTTGGACGATATAATAAGGTGGTTGTTAGATGCAAAAAGCGCCAGAACAATAAGGCAAGCGCAGGTGACGAGGGCCGAGGTGCGGCAGCTTTGTCAAGCTTCAAAAGAAATATTTGTCCACCAACCGAATTTACTGGAGCTCGAGGCGCCTATAAAGATCTGCGGTTAGTATATTTAATTCTTTCCAACTTCAATATATATTTTTATTTTCTAATCATTTATTTTTTAAAATTTTTAATGTCGAAATTCTACTCTATGGTGTTATTTTTGGTTCGGTCTTGTGTTTCTTTCGCCTCGAAGAGTCATTTAGGTTGTTGAATGGTTTTTGTCGTCGGTGGGCACTGGTTCGATTCCTATGGAGTTAGATCTGTTTTCCACACACAACACTACATACTACCTTTCACCTTTGGAGGATCTGCTAGCAGAATAGGGTTTTGGTTTCTCTGGAAACTCGACTAAGAGTGGTTTTTCTATTTATTTTTTTCATAGTTTCTTGTCTGAACTTTTTTTTTTTCCTTGTTTTCTTGAATGTCTGCGTGACTACTAGGGCTCTAGTGGTTGGTTGTCTTTTATTGAGAAAACACCTGGTCACAATTTGGGGTTTCGTTGTGTCCTGTACCTACTAAATGGAGGGCATCTGTAAAGTGTTCAAAAGTATGAGCTTCGGCAATGACAGTAAAGTATCGAATTGCAAATTCGGCAGTAGTTTTTGTTGTTTGATGACCGTGTTTTCATTTGTTCATTTCACTTTGGGTACAGTTCATTGTAGCTATTGGCATTTGTAATATGTTATTGGATAGTCCTCTCTGTACTAAGAATATAATGGAAAATATCTTTTCCAGAAGGGAAGATTATTCATTTGTCTGATCTTTCAAATATGATATTGGTTAGTTCCTCTGCATTAGGACTAAAATGGAAGGGGTTTCTTATTTGTTCTTTCTTATCATAAATTGGATTCCCCAAACTGCTTAAGGATTACATTGAAAAATGTATTTTCCTTTGTTTAAGTGGTTGGTTTTTTATATATGTATGGATGGAGAATACAATTTTATTTTCTTGGTGAACAATTGCTTATGGATTCATTGTGGGGAAGTGAATGTGTTTACTTCCAATGATAAGCAATTGTAACTCTGAGCTTTAGGTCTTTGGTTTTAATTAATGGATGAATTTTGAAATATGTGGGCCCCTATGATCTAAGTTATTCATCACGTCGCTGAAAGCTGTAAAAAGTGTGGTCCAGTTAACCTCGAGTTTATTGTAATTCCATTGATTTTAGCTTTTGTACTTTTAAGACTATTTTTTTTTAACACTCGGTAATGAACTACAGGTACTCACTGTAACAACCCTAGTTGTATTCATATTTCACTTGTTTTACTTTGGTAAATTTGTTTTTACATTTTCAATTCATATTGCATTTATTTTTATATTTGTGTTAAAATTTATGTGTTTGGTTTGCAAGTTAGGCGTAGCTGGAGTTGGAGCTGGGAACTTAGCCCTTAAGGCTCCAGATTGTGAATGAGGCGCTCTGATACCATTTGTAGTGGCCATATTAATTTAACGTCAAATAATTAATCAAACAAAACAGTAACTTCTACTTGATTTATGAAACTCGGTAATCTCTTATAAATTCAGCACATACGCATATAAATTGATCAACGAATAACAAAATTCATAGCAGAATAAACAAATACGTAATTTAAAATACCTGGGTCTTATGCTAACCCTCTGTTTTTCGTTTGTCTTGTTGACCTTCCTATTGCTGCCTTGCCCAGCTTGAATCCACGGACCAACTCTGCCCAAAACCGAGTTTCCACCCTACCAACTAGGACAACTACCTAGCTCCAGGATACCATATGGATATCCTGGCCCCCGTGCCCAAAACCCTCAGCAAACCGGTGCCCCTTGTACTAATCCTCCCGACTACAGAGCTCAAACTCTCCCCTCTACAAATCCAAGAGAAACCCCAAAAGAAAATTCCCCATAGAATGATAATCCCTCCTTCGTAAACCTCCTCCCTTCATATCCCTTTTTCACCGCCCTTTCCTCATTTATTTTCTTATCTCTGCATTCATTACCTTATCCACATAGTTAATGCCCCTTATCCAATTTATTAATGTTACATATCTGTTTATTAATGCCCCTTATCCCTTCCGTATACGTAACCTTTTTAATTTAAACATTATAATTTATTAATCTTTTTTTTAATTTATTACCCTGTTCATTCAATGTGATAGGTAATTAATTAATAAAAGTTATAACAATTAATTAATTAATAAATATTTAATTAGTATTATTATGCCACTCTTTGTTTAGTTAAAACAATGTTAAGACAATTAATCCCCTAATTAATTTTTACTTAATAATTTTTAAACATATATTCTACTAGGGCTATTACAACCGCAACCAGTCAGGCTCATGGTGTGAAGATATAGATAAATATGAGCATCTGCCAATCCGCGAATACGGGAATCCGTGATCATAGAAATGCAACTAAATATAGAACCACAAAGGGATAATAGAGAGGAAGAAAACAAGGAAAAATTAAAGAGAAATTGTTTATATTTATTCCAATAGTATTCATATTAATATATATTAATAGATTATTTCTTGTCCAAATGTAAAGCATCTTCCAAGTTGCAGGATGTTGTTCGATTCGCAAATTTCATTGAAACCCATAACCAATAGAAAGGGGAAAAAAAAATTATATATATACATGACATAACATTTTTTATATGCACGGATATTATCAAATAGAAAAAGTTGTAATATATGTAGAATATTTAACAGGAACACGACGTCAACACCTGAGTTGCCTTTCAAATATAGTCATTAATTCATTTTATTTACGGGACCCCGGAGAATGAAAGCAGGACGGGTCCTCTCATTTCTTTCTTAATGATAGGGTGGGCGCCACATAAGTATGGCCTATCACAAATTATTCTTCCATGTAAAATGTAAAAAGCGAACAGAGTAGCCATTACTTAAATCGAAGTGTTGGGCTACAGAAAGAAAAGCTTGTCGTCCATGTTTAACCACACACACAAAAAAAAAAAGTACAAAAAAAATTAAAAAACAATACGAGAGATTGGAAAAAACCATGCTAAAACCTCAAATATTCTATATTCAGATAAACTGGGTTACAAAATACAGCTGAGAATATTTCCCAAAACAATTGTCTTGAAAAAGTTCAGCAGATATTCTCTGAAATTTAAATGCATTTGCCATGATGACTGCGATTGGGGCTGTCGCCGAAAAAAAAAAATGTACAATAATGAAGCATGTAGACAGTCTTTTATAGATTTCAACTTGATCATCAAATGTTTGCTTGGTAAAAAACAACGAGTTGAATATCAATTTCGAGTCTTGGACTTCATTGGTGCTACCATATAGATCTATCCCATCTTTTTGAATAGCTTGTCTCTTCTAGATATGGTTTGCCTGCATTAGCTGGTTATTCAACATTTCATACTTTACTGACTGTTAATTTCCCTCTATCATCAAAAACTTGGGGTTTAAGGTGCCTTCCTTGTAATGTTCCTAGTCATCGACATATGGGACAACTTAGAGATGATATTCAAGCCCAATTCAAAGATGAGGGAGTGGTTTTATGTGACGTCAGCTTTGGGGGAAAAAAATATTGTTAGCCAACAAAAGCTAAGACAAAAAAAATTCAAGTATGTTGTGACTATTATTCTCCCTATATTCGATTATTTGTTTGGTTGAAAGGCCTACCTGAAGATTTGTATGTTGAATTTCTTTGTTTTATTGTTGTAAATTGGAAGGGACGTCCAAGCCACATGCAAAATTATCATCTGTTGAAGTACATAACTTCTTCCAACAACACAGATCTAGAAAGTGTATCAAATGTTGCAGATCACATCAGAATATATCTTTTGTCATAGGGGTGGCAGACATCGCGGCCCACAAAATGGTCTGGAATATTTGGAAGTGACATGAAATATTAATCCATGCCCGAATACACTCAGAAGGAAATTATAAAATTGGATCCTCAAGAACGTCAGAAACCGTATGCGCGTTTGAATCAACATTCTAAAATTACATAGTGTTTATGCCAAAGTTGTAACAGACTTGACAGATAGCCAGTTTCTATGTCAAAGATTGTTGAGCGACCTATGGATGTAATAACAGACTTGACATATAATCAACTTTCGATCACTATCGATACTAATGTGAAGTGTAAGAAGTCATGATCCCAGGCTCCAGGTAGTTTCACCTTCACGCATCCACACTGGCGGTGACTCCAGGCTCCAGATAGCTTCGACCTCGGACATCGACACTAGCGATGGTAATGGGAATAATGCGGCAATGCGGTGAACAAGCAAGGTTGTCATTGTCAAAGCACTTAGACTGCAGGATTGTTAGACCTGTAAAGAACATCGACTTTAGTGTTGCTTTGTCATGACAACTGCAATGTTGCTCTGAGTCCAGAAATATTTGGACGTTGGGTGTCTTGTGAGATAATGACCTTGACATTAGGCACATGTCAAACATCTATTATCTGACATTGCAGTGTTAATGCAATTTTCATAGTGGACGATGGATCGATTGCATTGGCACAAGCAATATTAATTGTGTGATTAATTAACATCCTTGAAGGACATGAATCCGAAACAATGGCTGAAACTTTTCGAACAACCGTGTGTTACAAAAATACATTGTTCTTTATTTTAATATATAAGAAATTGTATTTTCTATGTCTAACATTAGTTTGCACACACAAACCTTTTTAAATTAACCGAAATTAATATATAGTCAACTCAGATACCTAGAAGCGACCAAATTCCCTAGAGCTAGAGCTAGTTTATTTCCATCATGTTGGTTGGCATAGAAGGATCCACCACCAGGACAAAGAAAGAAGGTAGAAATAAAAACAGTTGTGCAAACGCAAGTTGGTGATGGAAGCACTCTATGACTAGGAAGGCACTTACTTCAAGCATCGAGCAATTCCTTCTTTTTTTCAAATATCGGATCCACTGCAACATAACAAATGCAATCTCCTTATTCAAAGCAAGGGAAACAACAGGAAGATTGATATTGGGTGGAAACAGCTCTAGATTACACTACCACAGCAATGTCTCTTCCAAAGAATGAAACAAAATGATTACATGAAGGTGGCAGTAAAACGTGATTTTCATAAACCAAATCATTACCTGAACACGCCAAACTTCTTGCAAAAGGTGGTACTACGAAGTAATATTCAGAAACTATTGCAAAGTCCATAATCCAGAATTCCTTCCCACTAACTTTTCCCAGTTACATGTCGATGTAGGCATTAGAAAATTTTGAGAGCGTCATTCCCTGGTTATATACCCACCGTCAAGTGGGAGGAGAATATTTGTGCAAGGAGGGGCAACCTCATCGACCCAGATGCAATCATATGCATAGGAATAGTGAAAAAAAATATGAAGTAGCGATAGAAAGTTGATTATATGTCGAATATATTACTACATCCATAGGATGATGAACAAACTTTGATAAAGAATCTAACTTTCTGTCAAGTTTGTTACCACACCCAGAAGTTGATCAACAAACTTTGAAATAGAAACTTCTATAATTTTAGGATGTTGATTCAACCACCCATATAGTTTCTCACATTCGCGACGATCCAAATTTATAATTTTCAAGTATATTCGCGAATGGAGTAATATTTGGTGTCATTTCTGAATATTCCAAACCATTTTGCAAGACACTATATGTGTGACTCCTCTGAAGAAAGATAAATTCTTGTGTGGTATGCAGAATTTGATACACTTGCCAAATCTGTGTTGTTGGAAGAAGCTATATACTTCAATGAATGACCACTTAGCAGGTGACCTAAAATTCCCTTCCAATTCCCAGTAAGAAAACTAATAATTTCAACACACAAATCTTCAAGCAGACCTTTCAACCAATCAAAGCATTGAATATAGGGAGAACACCAATCACAAGATACTTGTTTGTTTGTTTTTTTGTCTGAATTTGTGTTGGCTAACAAAGTTTTTTTTCACTCAAAGCTGACGTCACATAAAACCATTTCCTCATCTTTCAATTGTGCCTGAATGGAATCTCTAATTTGTCTCACATGTCCATGACCAGGAACATTACAATGAAGCCACTTTAAAGCCCAAGTCTTCGAATAGAGAGAAATGGGAATAAGTATTTAAAATGAACATTGGAGGATGATAGTATAATCTTCTATACATATTGGTTTAATTCATTTTAATGGAAGATGCCCTTGATATTTTCGCTTATTAATGCCAATATTTTCAAATATGTGTGTTGAATAGTCACCAATAACACGAGTCAACATTTCCATATGCAAGTAGATTCTCAAATATGACAACCTGTAATATATGCACAGTATTAAAGAGGGACATGACGTGAAGACATCTAAGGATGACATGTTTTTGGATGGCAGCGTGGTAGTCAAATATTGCATTGTTACTATGATGATGCCTTAAAAAAACTAAAATAACCAATACATTTTGCCAATTCAAGATGGATGCCAAAAAACTTATCAGATCCCATAATATTCGCATGTTAATGCATTTTAATGGGAGATGTCCTCGAGATTTCCGCTTATTAAAGGCAATCTTTTCGAACCTGTCTAGCGGGTTGTCACTAGTAAAAGCATAATTAATGTGCATTGGGAAGGGCGGAAGGTGGCGGAGATGAAGGAAAGCAAAAAATGCTTTTAAACTTTTCTGAACCTGGGAGTGCGTGAACCCGCAAAAATTTGAAGACTCGACTAAGTATGGAAAGGCAGTTCGGACAAACGGAGTCATCATAGGTGGAATAAGGCTTGCGAGTTCAAGGGGCTCGGGGTCAAATTGTAGAGAACCGAAGTTTTGGGTGCAAGATGTATACCCTGAACACAGGGCACCAAAGTTCGATAGTGCCTATCCACAAACCCGCATTCATAAAATTGGCTAAGTATACAAACGAACAACGATCAGTCGGACTCGTAATGTGAATATATAGATGGAGATGACGATTTGTCAGTTCACCACCCCGGGAACTTGCGAGCACAGAAATGTGACCAAGTATAGAACCAGAAACGCATAATAGAGGGGAAGAACAAAAGGGAAAAACGGGAAAGTTAGAAGAGGAAAAAGAAAGGGAGACGACAACTTTATCCCTCACACAACAACACTTAGTCTCATAACTATGAATCCATAGAAACACATTAACTGTGCGAAAAACATTCTCAGCTATGAAATATAGTTGGAGCTCGACAAACTCTGGTTCAAGTCAAAAGAGATATTGTTTATATCTACTGCAAAATTTTGCGTATTATTTTATCTTAATAGTATTTTTTGGTGGCCCAACTGTAAAACCATGTTCCAATTTGTGTTTTCCAACTGGAGATGTGTTTGTGAAGAAACAAGTACGAAGCGGCTTAATTGCAGTTGGAGGACCTCAACTCTGCAAAGTTGAATCAAACAACAATAAGCAAATCCAGCTAACCAACGAGCAAGCATCAACTAGTCAACCAGGAATGTCGGTGAAGAACAATATTGTCCAAATTCACTGCAGACAAGATTGTATAAAAAAATCATAGGAATATATTGTAACACACATGTTAAGAAAACGTTTCATGCTGTGAGGCCTGGCAGCTAAACATGTAAGACTGTAAGGACAGTGAAAAGGCCTCTCACTATGCAAACATTTAAGGAAGTTGCAGTTTTGCACGGTTGGCATTCTACATCCACAATTGGAACACCTCCATAACACCCACTGACATATAAAAAAGGAAATCGAATTTTCTCTACGCATACAAACATGTTCTGGAAGAGGATTTTGACTCAGGAATTTCCAGCATTTAAATTTTTCACTTGCAAACTACAAATAGCAAACAGCAAAGAACGAACACGAACGTAAATCTAGCAATGAAACCCACCCGTCAATGGGGAACAACAACAACAACAATAGCAATAGGAAAAAAAGAAACGAGACAACAAGCAACGAGCAAGCAGCAACCACTGAACCAGTAATGCCACCAAAGAACAATATCGCCCATATTAACTGAAGACAACATTGCAGAAGAAAAAATAAAGGACGAAAATGTATTGCAACGGGCATGTCAAGCAATGAAAGAATGCAACCGCAAAACCGAGACCCACCGGTGAATGGAAAATGACAGAAGCGCATCCCCTAGCCCGCAAACTGTAACAACAAGTCCAACTGCAGATGCAGGACCCCAAACTTGCAAAGTTGAAGCAAACAAGAGCAAGCAGCAAATAGCAAACCAGTGAAGAAGCACCAAAAGGCCCAAGTAGAGTTGCAGGACCTCAACCCTACAAAGTTGAATCAAACAACAATAAGCAACATCCAACGAACCAAGGAGCAAGCACCAACCAATCGACCAAGAATGTCGGTGAAGAACAATATTGGCCAAATTCACTGCACACAAGATTGTATCAAAAACGTCAGAGGAAAATGTATTGTAACACATATGTTAAGCAAACATTTCAAGCTGTGAGACCTGTCAGGTAAACATTTAAGGTTGTGAGGACCATCCAAAGGCCTGCCACTATGCAAGCAATTAAGAAAGGTGCAGTTTTCATGGTTGGTATTTTTCAAAACTTGGAGCGTTCAAAATCCTCTTGATGTCCATCTTTGTATGTGATTACTACGACCAGAGAAGCAGGATTGTAATGTTGTCTTCGTCTTGTTCCTGATTGCCAATGTTCGACACAGAACCTACCTCCATCGTAGCCACAGTGACATATAGGAAAAGGAAATCGCATTTTCTCCTCACATACAAAGATGTTCTACAAGAGGATTTCGACCAAGGCATCCCCGGCAGTGAAAATTCTCACCTGCAAACTGCAAATAGCAAAGGAAGCTAAACATGGCACTGAAACCTACCCGTCAATGAGAAATGACAAAAGGCCAGTTCCAATCCTAGTCCCAGAAACCCAAGTGTGCAAACTCCAACCAGACCAACAGGAAAACAAGAACAATGGAAACAGACAAACAAGATACCAGTGAACAAGCAAGGAGCAAGCATGAACCAGTGAACCAGTAATGTTGTTGAAGAACAACCTTGAAAACTTGAAGCAAACAAGAGCAAGCAGTAAATAACAAACTAGTGAAGAAGCACCAAAAGGCCCAAGTGCAGTTGCAAGACCTCAACCCTGCAAAATTGAATCAAACAACAATACGCATCATCCAGGGAACCAAGGAGCAAGCACCAACCAACCGACCAAGAATGTCGGTGAAGAACAATATTGGCCAAATTCACTACACACAAGATTGTATCAAAAAATTCGGAGGAAAATGTATTGTAACACATATGTTAAGCAAACATTTCAGGCTGTGAGGCTTGTCAGGTAAACATTTAAGGTTGTGAGGACCGTCCAAAGGCTTGCCATTGTGCAAACAATTAAGAAAGGTGTAGTTTTCATGGTTGGTATTTTTCAATACTGGTAGTGTTCAAAATCCTCTTATTGTCCATCTTTGTATGTGATTACTACGACTAGAGAATCAGGAATGTAATGTTGTCTTGGTCCCATTCCTGATCGCCAATGTTCGACACAGAACCCACCTCCATCACAACCACAATGACGTATAGGAAAAGTAAATCGTATTTTCTCCTCACATACAAAGATGTTCAGCAAGAGGATTTTGACTCGAGCATCCCCAGCAGTGAAATTTCTCACTTGCAAATTGCAAATAGCAAAGGAAGCTAAACACGGCACTGAAACCTACTCGTCAATGGGGAACGACTGAAGGTCAATTCCAATCGCAGTTGCAGAAACCCAAGCGTGCAAACTACAACAAAACCAACAAGAAAACAAGAACAACATGAACAGACAAACAATAAACCAGTGAATAAGCAAGGAGCAAGCATGAACTAGTGAACTACTAATGTCGTTGAAGAACAATATTGCCCATATTCACTGCACAGAACATTGCATAAAAAAAACGGAGGAAATTGTATTGTAACAGGCCTGTTAAGTAAACATTTAAGCTTGTGAGGCCTGTTAGGTAAACATTTAAGTCTATCGGGATTGATGTGTAAAAATTTAAGAAAAAATGCAGTGTGACGGCTCTGTTACGTACGAAAAACCACTTATTATATTATTTTATAACAATAAAAAAAAAAATAGTAACAATAGTTCGAACAATAGAAGGTATGTAAAAAAAAATTTATTCAAAGGACAAAGTAATATGAAGTGAACTAATAAAAATTTGACTCTCTATATTCAAAACTTTGGATATCCAAACATTTCAAGAATAAAAGTAAAAATTCAGAAAGGTTGTATATGATCAAAAACTTTGGATATGCTAACATATAAAACATTGGGAATAGTGAAGTTGGCAATAAGACCTCCAATCTGTTATCCAATTAGATCATGACATATATGGTATTTTTTATTATATAAAAATTAAAAATTTTAGTTCCCTAGTTCCAACAATAGATATTGTGCAAATATTTTTTGTCAAAGGACAAACTAATATGAAGTCAACGAATTATGGATCGTTATAGTCCCTCGCCACCTTCAGCAAGGACTAATAAGTATGAGAGAGATGTGTAATTCCTTCCATAATCCAGAGACACTGTATACAATAAGTATGAGAGAGATGTGTAATTCCTTCCATATTCAACATGGAGTTGACAAGTGAAACTTAAGAAATATTAATAACATAAAGTTATTTCAATATCTAAACAAAGCTTTTGTGATCAAAACTTTTTTGAAATTAAAAAAATCTAAGGAATACTTTGCACCATGAGAAATTTATCCCTTTTAACTAATAAATTTGAAATTAAAATAGATTTATACTAATATTTAATAAACTCAAAACTATAATAAATTTATATTAACAAGTAATCCAAATTTAGTTGATATAAACATGGTTAAACAATCCAAAAGTTATACTAATTTACATTAACAACTAATTCAATTTTAATTTATATAAACATAGCAAATGAATATTTCAATATCTAAATAATAGTTTATCATGTTCAAGAAAATTTACCACTTTACCCACCAACTAGTCATCTAATTATCTACAAGCATAGATCCATCTTAACCCACGATATATCAAACTTCCAAGGGATCCAATCTTCTCACTTTTTGCACTCTTAAAAAGGTTGATAAATCTGGAGCTAAGATAAATCTATATTGGTTTAATACATTAATATTAAAGTATTAAAAAAAATCATATTATAAAATATATTAATATATAT
>JZKD02S1791018.1:18281-60553 GCA_000966675.3 Picea glauca | reverse complement strand
CTTGTCTGTGATCTGTTTTCCTTTCCATATCTTCTCATATATAAACAAGTTCTTTTCTAGGTCCTCCAATGCTTCTCCTTTGAATTATGGTAACTTGATGGTGGGATCATGCCCTACCATCCTAAATGTTGAACTAGTACCTTTGCATGGTGTACATACTTGACTAATGATTCCTGAACTAGATCCTCCATTTGTTGTCCCTTGTGTAGATGTACTTCTTGCTATCTTCCTTCTCCTGAAATTCAGTTTTCTAAATGGTGGTGTGCTTTTTGATGGGTTAGTCGCACATGGGTTTATGGGTTCCACACTGACATTAATATGGATAGGATTGCTACCTTCGGTTCCTGCTCTTGGACCTCTCGTATTTCTCTCATATGTTGCATGAAAGATTTCCTCAATCTACTCTATAGCCCATATATCCTCTACCTCCTCTTCATCACTTGCCAAGCCTTCTCCCACGGACATGACTCTCTTCTTGGTGTTCACCTTGTATTGATAGGGTACTCCACGAGTGTCTTTCAATATGTTGACATGATCCACTTGATTTGGTCATCATCCATCATGATTGGGTCCAAGGATTATTCCTTCTTGCCTTTATCCACTTTTCCTTCCATTTTTCCTCAATCTGTCAGTGCTTCCCCCCTTCCCCCATGCACACAGGGAAGCTTAGTTGTCTAACTCCATTGTCATTACACCTTTTTTATAGAGAAAAATATTAATATAATTATACAATGATATAATATAGCTTCCTCGATGCCCTCATAGAAATTATTTCTCCTCTGCAGTATACAACTTCCCGGTATCTACTGCAAATTTTGTTATGAAGCCTACTATAGTACTGTCAATCCAAAACTCTACTACGCTGGTGAGTTCGTTATTCACTTGTTGTAACTGCTCAATCTGAATTCAGGTCCACTCTGACTATCAGATCTGATTTATTGCATGGTTATCCTTCAACCTAAATATCCACTCCTGCAATAAGTGTGGAAAATCACAGAAAAATACTTCATGCAGATCAGTAAACACATACTTCTTAAGGTATTTGCACGATATTACTCCAGGGTTTCTATTATCTTTCTGCACAAATCTCATCTCCTTTGTCTTCAACTAGCTCTCGATCTCTACTTTTGTGGGATTCTACGGTATCAACATTCCCTTATAGCGGTGCATTCTTCTCACCTTTTTGTCGTTCGATTTGGTATTCTTTTGACCCACCTTTCGCAGATCTTACCCTCTTTTAACAGATCCCATCTACTCAATCCTATACTGTTCCAACCAACAACATAACCATACGTTGGTTTATATTTCCCTGAATTATACCTTTAACATGATTGACGGAGTTTCAGTCTCCTGGGTTTCAAACAAATCCTGTAAAACTATCAGCCCTTTCGGTAAACCAGAAGGTGATGCAGTTCACAGAGTGCACTGTGCAGTCTCACCCGAGATAGTCTTAATGGGTGACTGCAATACTCAGGTGTTTGCAGTCCATGATTGAATAGAGATATGAGAAGTGTGCGCTGAGAGTTCTATTTAACTTATTAAAGAAATAAATTGTCATTCCCAATTATGCATGTAATGTACTTATCTCATTCATTCATCGTAATAATATCTACTCATAACCAGTAAAAGAAACACAAGAATTCAATCACATAACACAAGTTTTACCATGGTTCACCCCCTTCTAGGCTACATCCACAAAGATCTGTCTCTCAAGCTCTTCTATTATGGAATTTCCAAAACCACAGCCTCGTGTGCTTTACAACTCATTCTCATTCGAGTCAAGATATATTATGAGGCGGACTAGATCACACCAAGCTCCTCATCTTGTGATCAAACCCTCAATATCTACCCTCATGAACCTCTACATCTCAACAACTTACAAAATTGGGTCGTATCATAGAGTATTACAACCTATTTATCAAAACATGACTCCTTCCTCCTGTCGTCTCTTCAGACTCTCTAAACCTGACTCTTGATCTTGCTATGAGACCTAGGTATCTATATTTATACATTTCTGGCTCATCAACTATTACAATGTATTACAAAAACCCTAACCCTAACGTCGTTACGTCTTCCATGCATGCGCGTGTGCTTCTCTTACTTCCAACTGTCGCTTTCCTCGTGCATGCCTTCCTTCCCAAAATATCCTTTCTTTCCGATTTGGCCTGCTTCCAATAGAGTAAGACAACTAAACTTCCCTGCGTGCATGGGGGAATGGGGGAAGCACTGATAGGAGAAGGAGAAATGGAAGGAGAAGTGGATAAAGGAAAGAAGGAGGAGGCCTTGGACCCAATTATGATGAACGAAGAATAGATCAAGCGGATCATGGAAACAAATTGAAAGACATGCAGCGGAGTACCCTACCAATATAATGTTAACACTAAGAAGAGATTCATAGCCATGAGGGAAGGCTTGGCAAGTGATGAAGAGGAGGTAGAGGATCTTCGGGTTGTGGATCAGATTGAGGAATTCCTGTGTTCAACATATGAGAGTAAGATGAGAGGTCCAAGAGAGGGAATAGAAGGAAACACTCCTATCCATATTAGTTTCAATATGGAACCCATAAACCCATGTGAGACTAATACATCAAGAAGAACACAACCATTTAGACAACCAAATTTCAAGAGAAGGAAGACAACAGGAAGTACATCTACACAAGGAACAACAACTGAGGGGGCTGGTTCAGGAAGCATTAGTCAAGTATATACACCGTGTGGAGGTACTAGTTCAACATTCAGGATGGCATGAAATGATCCCACCATCACGTTACCATAATTCAAAGGAGGGGTATCAGAGGACCCAAAGAACCACCTATTTATCTGTGAAAATATATGGGAAGAGAAACATATCACAGACAAGGACACTAAAATTTCACAGTTAGCTATCATGCGAAGAGACCACACATTGGATTGGTACATGAGTTTAGTTGCAAACAATCTTCTAGGGAAAACTAGCATGATTGGAGATATCAAGAATTTGTTGATAAATGAGTTCCAAAAGCCTAGTTCAGAGGATCAACACATGAACTAGATGATATAGATTAGACAGAAACCAGGAGAATCTGTATGGGAGATTGACTAGAGATTCAAATGATTGAAAGGAAAGTTAAAATATGTCATGAAAGATATGAATCATAGGCATTTTTCATCAATTCACTGTTACCACACTTGCAATGTCCATTGAGACAACAAAAGATTCAAACATAGGAAGATGCTCTACATGAAGCCCTACAAGGGGAATAGAAACAATATAAGAAGATAGATCCAGCCATAGAGGAGATGAAGGAGGATCTGAAGAACTTAACATTCCAACTAAAACCATAACAAAGGTAAGGACAAAAGAGAGGTCATTTGGTGTACCACATGTAGAACATAAGGAAACCATAAGAACAAATGTCCAACATTCATGCAGTACATGGAAGCAGGAATGCCAAAGACATTTCCAATAGGATTACTATGGTGTGAGATATGTAAGAAACAGGGACATGATCCATATCACTTTCCAATGATGCATAAGTACCATAACATACTGAAGAGCTCGTATTGCAAATTTTGCAAGTCAGTAGGCCATGATGAAAAATATTGTAGAACCATGGACCTCATGAGGGAAAGAATATTAGATGCGTACAAGGTGTAGGAAGAAATGATGACCAAGAAAGACGAACCATAGTTTAACCAAGTACCAACCCTGTATAACATTTCACAGTAGAAGTATAACATTGCACAACCACAGTACAATACTGGACAACCATACTATAATCCTGTGCAGTATAACCAGGGGCCTCAGTATAATGTTCCATGAGGGGATCGAGCTGGCTACAGAGGTCAAGGAAGAGAAAGAGGAAGCTTTGGAAGAGGCAGAGGACCAATGGTATGCTGCAACTATCAACAACCAGGACAGTATACAAGAGAATGCCCACTTCCACCTGCGGCCTGTATGTATTGTCGCACACCAGATCATGACACGGAAGAATGTCTGACACTATTTAGGAAGATCTAGGAGAAGAGAAATCAGAAAAATCAGAATGTTCAGTGGATTTTGGTAGAAGCGAGGGATGAAGGAAGAAAAATCAACATAGTTACATGGAGAGGAGCTAAAAAAGGAAACGACGCAGTAATAAAGCACAACACCAATGTGTGAAGAAGAATGTTGAACCAAAGAAGCAATTTGATGTGTAGAACGAAAAGGAGATATTAAAGAAGGATAGACAATAATTCATGAAGCCATACATTTCATTGGCATCAAATATGCAGTATAATAAGGAATTACTAGCATACGAGATTCCTCCATGGCTGGATGACACAAAGAAGCATAGCCCCTGGGACAAGTAAGTATGATTAAGGATTTTTTGCAATCCTTTGTTAAACTACTAAATGACCCATCCTATGTTAAAGTATTACAAAATATTCTAGAAATATGTAGCATAGAGGCATAAGAAAATATAGAACATAAAATAGTTAATCATCTACATACAATAAGGAGAACAAATAGGGAATTCAGACTGAACGCCAACATTGGAGATTTCAACATGGGAGATATTAGACTGGATTTAGGATCTGAAGTAAATGTGCTACCCAAGAAGACATGGAAATGTATGGGAGAACCCACATTAGGATGTTCACCTGTTCAACTGAAACTAGCAAATCAACACAGAGTCCTACCGATTGGGAGACTAATAGGGGTGACTGTAGATCTGGAAGGAGTGCACACTAAATTCGACTTCGAATTAATAGAGATAGTGGATGGTACAACACATTATCTAGAATTTCTTGGCTTGGATTGGGAATTTTACAATCAGGCTATAATCAAATTAAAGATGAGTAATATGATATTCAATTCAGGATAATATAGATTCATTCCGCCATTAGACCCATTTGAAGGGGAAAGGTTTGTAGAACCTTCTTGCTTGGACTTGGAGGAAATTAACCAGTTGTATGGAACAACTGCGTGAGAAGAATATTATGTAAACCCAACTGCATATGGTGGGAGAAGCATCACCTCATGTGTGTCAGACTCTGATACAGGCTTATAAAGCTGGCAATAGAGGTTACAGAAAGTCTCCACAAGAAGATGCACAAGAATAGATTGCACAGTAAGATGGGTAGGTACGGAGATAAGGGAACCTCCTAGATTTCACATGGTGAATGGATTATGATCATTCTTAACATGGTATGAATATGAATTGTTAGAAAATCAAAGGCTCTTAGCCCTGGATATAGAACTCAAGGAAACACTAACAAGATGGTGGGGTGTGCACAAAGAGATAGTCAAGGACTGGTACCAATGTAAGCGGTTACTGTGCATTAGGTTTGGCACATAACAGGGAAGCAGTCAATTGCAGAAATATGATAGACAAGGGGCACCAACAGAACACTTGGAGAAGTGTAGAAAATGATGGAGAATGACACCATTAAAGGAATGGCCTCATCATTTTATTCACACATTAGAAGGGATCCCAACAAATTGGTATACAGACTAGGAATTGCGCAAAGAAGCTACAAACTGGACAGTACTACAACAAAACTTTATAGTCACTTTCTCATTTGAGAATGAGAAACCCAACATAGAATCAACACTTAAAAAAATCAGAGGGGTGATATTCATTAAACAACCGGAAGTTGAACTCATGACAAAAGAACAACAGCAAAGCAGACTGATAATAAAAGAACTACTGTCGTGCTACCATGTGCAGGAAGAAGCACTAGATGAAGATGAACCACAAAATATTTAGATTGAGGAATTTGAAGGTGAAAGAGAAGTGGAAGTTCCACCGCTAGAATCAAAATTATTTGTTGTGCTAATCAAGGGGAAGAAAGTCAACATTGGGACAGTTGAGAATCCCAGAATGGCCAGCATTGGAGACTACTGGGACAAGCAAATAGTGGAAAGAAAAAAAAAGTTATTGCACGAGTACATTAATCTGTTCCCAACAACATTCACGTAAATGAAAGGCATAGTAGGAGAGATAGGTGAAATGAAGATACCTCTCAGAGCTGAGGCAAGATCGATCAGATAGTGACCATACAGACTAAACCCTATATATAAGAAAATATTCAAAGTTGAAATTGATAGGATGCTAGAGGCTGGAATCATAGAACCTGTAGAGGAATCTAAATGGGTAAGCCTGATGGTAGTTCAGGAGAAGAAACAAGGGGGGATAAGGATATGTGTCGACCTAAGGAAGATGAATAATGTGTTCCTACATGACCCATTCCCTACTCCTTTGACAGATGAGGTGTTGGAGAACTTAGGAAGACAGGAAGCCTATTCATTCACCAAAGGATTCTCGGATACCATCAGATCAAGATATCCCCAAAAGACAGATAAAATATCACTTTTTCTATAGAATGTGGATCCTACCAGTACACAGTCATGTCGTTTGGACTGAAGAATGCACCAACAATATTTTCTAGAGTAGTCATAGTTGCATTCAAAGAATTCATACAACAAATTCTAGAAGTATATCTGGATTATTGGATAGTCTATAATATATTGAAATACCATCTAGGGGTGTTGAGGATGTTGTTATAAAGATGCAGGAAGTGTCAGATATAGCTAAACATCAAGAAGTGCATCTTCGGAAAACCCTTTGGGATACTATTGGACCATATAGTATGCAAACAAGGCTTCCTAGTAGATCCTGCCAAGATTGTAGTAATTGTTAATATACCACCACCAAAATCAGTTCGTTAGTTAAGAGAAACATTGGGACACATAGGACACTACATGAAATTTATAAAGGGGTATGCGCAGATCACTACACCAATAGAGAAATTGTTAATAAAAGACAACAAGTTTTAGTGTAATGAGGACTGTTAGTGCAGATTGGATGCCCTGAAAGAGAAGATGGTAACCACACCAATACTAGTATTCCTAGATTGGGAAAAAAAATTCCATGTACATGTATATGCATCAGCAATAGAACTTGGAGCTATACCGGCGTAGCTAGGATCAATAAAATTGGACCATCCTATAGAATTCACTAGAAGGAAACTGTGAGAATTAGAGTACAATTAAAATACCACAGAGAGATAAGGCTTAGCTAGGGTCTATGAATTTCAGAAGTTTAGACATTATTTATTGGGAAAACATTTCAAGATGATCAAATACCATTCAAGATGTGTGCTAGAACATGAAATACCTAGGATTTTAACAGAAGCCCATGAGGGAATAGTAGGAGGAAATTATGTAGGAAAAGATACCATGCAGAAGGTGTTGCGTGCAATACTATGGTGGTTGACTATTCACAACGACTCAAAGGACTGTTGCCAGAGATGTGATGTATGTCAAAGGGTTGGTAAGCTAAATAGAAGGGACGAGATGCCCCTCATACCAAAAGTAACTTTATAGGTATTTGACAAATGGGAAATAGACTTTGTGGGACGAATTAAACCACCAACAAAAAGGTCAGGAGCAAGGTACATTATTACCGCGATAGAGTACGTAACAATATGGGCAGAAGCAACACCAATAAAATATTGCAGCGCAGAGACAAAAACACACTTATTGTTTGAGAAAGTGATCACTAGATTTGGATTCCCAAGAATTTTGATGAGTGACCAGGGCACTCACTTCATCAACAACACTATTAAGACTATGACTGAGGAGTTTGAAGTTTATCATAAAAAGAGTACTCCATATCATCCTAAAGAAAATGGAATAGTGGAAGCCTTTAACAAGATCCTTGAGAATTCACTGACAAAGATATGCCACGTTAATAGGGACGATTGGGACTTGAAGATACCATCAATACTATGGGTGTACAGGACCACATGAAAAAAATTGAAAGGGAAGACACAATTCAGATTGGTGTATGGAAAGAAGTAGTGGTTCCATTAGAATTTTTGGTACCTAGTCTATGCATAGCAGCAATTACCAACATGACAACACAAGGCACAGTATAGGAAAGGTTAAGTTAGCCGATGATCATGGAAGAAGATAGGATTCTAGAAGGGTTTCACCAAGAAGTACATAAAGAAAGGGACAAATCTTGGCATGATAGACACATCAAGAAGAAAAATTTAAAGGAGGGAGACTTAGTCTTGGTGTACGATAGTAAATCTCTTCAACACCCAAGAAAACTTAGAATGCATTGGTTAGGACCATACAAAGTAAATACTATCATAGATGGGGGAGTTGTATAGTTGAAGGATTTAGGAGGAACATAACTCAGAGGGATGATCAATGGGAGTCAACTGAAGCTATATAGGGATAGTCGACCTCCTAACACTTGAATATATATATATATATATAAACACAACAACATAGGGGTTACTGCACCAGACATCAAAAGAGGGCAAAAGAGGGGTAGCGCGCTGAAAATATAATGCGCACATGCACTTGAAAATGTTAGCGTGATGGAGAAAGGACCAATGGTCACTAAAAAGAGGAAACATTGAAAATGGAAGATACAAAAAATAGGCACCAACAGACAAATACTATCAAAATTGAATGACAAGAATGATTGATAGGACGCCGCATTAATCATGCCAACTGGCGATGACAAGGGAATTCAATGGAAAGTATGCAGGAAGCACCAGTTCATTCAAAAATAAAATTGGGTAACGTATCCAAGAATTTTCACACAATTCCTATATAATATAAGCGTGCGTGGATCAGAAGGGTTATTGTGAAACTGAGAAAAGAATAGAGTGACAGAGTATACAATGGAGAGAGCGAGTTTGCAGAAGTTACAGAGACAACTAAGATTGGAGGAGAACACCTTTACTACCATGGAACCACCCAAATCTAGGAGCGTCGGGCCAGGCCTGCAGACGACCTCAAAAGCAACCTCAAAAACCATAGGGAAGAGAACAACAACCACCTTGGCCTCTAAACTTCATCAACTTGGACGAAATCGTGTTGCCCAATATGGAACTAGGAAACCCCACACCAATGGTGGANAATCAAAAGAGGGAAAAAGAGGGGTAGCGCGCTGAAAATATAATGCGCACATGCACTCGAAAATGTTAGCGTGATGGAGAAAGGACCAACGGTCACTAAAAAGAGGAAACATCGAAAATGGCAGATACAAAAAATAGGCACCAACAGACAAATACTATCAAAATTGAATGACAAGAATGATTGACAGGACGCCGCATTAATCATGCCAACTGGCGACGATAAGGGAATTCAATGGAAAGTATGCAGGAAGCACCAGTTCATTCAAAAAGAAAATTGGGTAACGTATCCAAGAATTTTCACACAATTCCTATATAATATAAGCGTGCGTGGATCAGAAGGGTTATTGTGAAACTGAGAAAAGAATAGAGTGACAGAGTATACAAGGGAGAGAGCGAGTTTGCAGAAGTTACAGAGCCAACTAAGATTGAAGGATAACACTTTTACCACCATGGAACCACCCAAATCTAGGAGCGTCGGGCCAGGTCTGCAGACGACCTCAAAAGGAACCTCAAAAACCATAGGGAAGAGAACAACAACCACCTTGGCCTCTAAACTTCATCAACTTGGACGAAATCGTGTTGCCCAATATGGAACTAGGAAACCCCACACCAATGGTGGAGGAAACCCAACATACAACATTAGTGGGCATGGATATCGATATACCGGAAGTAGGATAGATCTAATGGACCCAAGATACAGAAAATCCTTTTCTCTCTGAAAGCACTGAATAATCCTCGAGGGATAATGGGACGATCCCAAACTAGGAAGAAACAACCGCACCAAAAAGGTCACACACAACCACATCGAAGGAGACACATGAGGGAATAGTAGAAGATGTCACCGGATGGGCATAGGAGTATGTAGAAGATATAAAAATGGAGGTTGGAACATTGAGTTAGACACCACAGCAGAAGGACAAGCATCCAATAGAAAGATCACCGCGTAGGTAGGCTTCCACAACCATAGTATTTCCATGCATTCCTGAAGGGGTGTGTTTCACGGGTAACTTGTTAGGCCATGTGGAAAAAATATGGTACTCCAATAATGATGTAACAGACACAAACAAGTTTCTGGAGTTTTCCAAGAAATTTTACTTGGACACTATGGGTATAAGACACTTCGGTGAACCAATTAACCAACCAAAATAGTGGGCAGCCGGACTGGACAAAACCATGATTCTAGGCCTGTTGGAGATCCTTCACTTTGGAAGGGGCCGAGATGTAACCAACTACGTCAAGCAGTTGATGGAAATTACCCATGAAGAATACTTATGGGTGGAAGAGTCTGTATCAATAGACGTAGATCTCATTATGTATATTACAGGGCTATCACCTTAGGGGGAGACACTCATGTAGTTCCTTGATGACAAGACGAAGGAGAAGGCATTGGCCTAGGAAATGAAGAAGACATACAATACAAAAAGAGGGTCCTACAGAATCATAATTAAGTGCATCAGTGACGCAGCAACAAGGATGGCCACAAAAATCATGGCATGCAAGTTACTCAGGAAGTGTCACAAGGAGGAAGTCCCTTTCGGGGTCGTCACAATTGTAGCACAGTGTGTGGAGGGCATGATACTCAACTGGGCCCCGTACTTGTTAAATCTATTCCTGGAAGACTACAAGGATACGTAGGACTCGGGGACAAAATTTCACTATTATTAGCTACTCGTCCTGATCGCTTTGGTTGGATGGAGAGAGCCTAAGTATACATACTTTTCTAAGAGATCTAATTGTTTCCACACAACATGATACCTATCATTGGGGAGAAATCTAGACCCTAAAAACAAAAGTGCAAATGCAGGCATGTTTGTAGGGTATTAAAATGACCTGCAAGAAAGCATTGCCAATACCTGGCGGATTATTCCAGAAGTGGTCGCACAATATTAGGGCATAGCCAAATTTAAAGAGATGAGGCATGTGGTATGGATCCGAGCATGGAAGGATCCAGAGAATGAATGGCGACAATTGCGGTACTGCGTCAAAGAAGAGGATGTAGAAATGGCCATCAAGGATTGACACGATGACTAAAGGATTCCATACTTGAATCAAGAGATTTCCACGGATAAGGAGGATAATGCAGGGCAAGAATAAACACCTGCAGGAGACAAAACGATGCCCAAGAAGCCAAATCTAGGTCAGAACCTGATGAAACAAAAGAAAGGGGGTGTTTCTAAGAAAGGTACCTAGGCGGGGAAAAAGAACAACACCCAAGCATTGCAGGAACAAGAAAAAGAGACTAAGACAACACATAGGACCACATCAAGTGCTACTTAGTAGGAGAAAGGCTAGACCAAGAGGCCATTCATACAAACAAGGTGTATGTGAAAGAAAACTAAGGTGCACAAAACACCACCAGAATATATGATCATGGAGGATGGCGCACACCTCGTGGCCCAAATGCTCCAGGATCAAACAATGAAGTATTTTGATGAAGCCCAACGCTAAAGGGATATGATTCAGGATGAGCTGGAATACATGAGGAATCTCCTCGAGTAGCTCATAGAAACACAGAGGGACAACAAAGGAATATAATCAGTCCCCACAACATCACAGATATAAGCCAAGGATGGATCAAGTAAGCAGGATATGATCCAAATAACAACACAACAGAGCTCGATGTTTCACATTAAACCAAACATGTTGCACATGGATGGAATTTTGGGTCAGACACCCTTGAAATGTTTGTCCCAAATACAATTGGTAATGACATAGATACTAACCAAGGCATTGTATAAACTACAAGTCAACATCACACATGAGGTATAGTCACATGCAAGCATAAACACATCAAAACTACAACAGACGAAGGACAACAAAGAATATTTGGAATTGGTGCTCGAGAAGGTCAAGCTCGAGACCAAAGATGAGAAAGATCACGTGGGTAGGCTACTACAGGGATTGGATGTAGCCTATGAAAAAATTCCAAAGAGTGCACAAACAAAAGAGCTCACGATGACGTAGATTATTGATCAGATTGTGCAGACAATCGATCAATACAGGCAGGAGATCGAGAACCTCCAGGAGAATCTCATCCCTACCACTCCCCTAGAGGGGAAGGAGCAAAGGGAGAAGGAAGAAACAAGGAAGACAGGGGAGATGGATTGACAAGTCCGTGCAACTACCGACTTGTTCGATAAAGTAACACAACTATGGAAAAAGCTAGAGGAGGATCAACAGGTCCAACAGTGGGACGAGGAAGAGGAGAATATAAGAGCAACTATCTAGGACCTCAAGAAGAGGAAAAATACAATTTCGATCACTGAATGCCTCAAAGGAGTACATGATATGAAGAAGTTGCAAGCATAACTCATAGCCGCATAGACACAGAAGAAGGAACGACAAGCTCGAATGGAACCTCTCCAAGAGTGGGAAGCGGAGGTCATTGTGCAGGTAGAAGAGGCAAAGAAGAAAATGGCACAAATTCTGGTAGAGTGCGCAGAGATGATCAATGACACGATTGCAGTGAAAGTATTGGACGCACTTAGAGAAAATACTGAGCAGGCTCAAACACAATCAAAGGAACTCATAAAGAAGTTCCAGGCTCTCGCCGAAGCTATTGAAGAAGCGTAAAAAGTTTAGGTGGATCGGTATGATCCACATGTCAGTGTTGGGGGCCTGTTGAATGCAAGCCAAGTCAGGAAGAAAGGATATTTTTGGAGGAGAAGCATGCAAGGAGAAAAGGATAGTAGGAAGGATAAGAAACACATGTAAGAGAAGTAGGCGATGCACGCATGTAAGGAATACCTAACGATTCTAGGGTTAGGGTTTTTGTAATGTATTGTAATGGCTGGTGAGCCAAGGATATAAATAAGTAGTACTTAGAAGAAGGGAGAGAAAAGAGGGGAAAAAGACACAGAGACACACAGAGGAAGAGAGAATTGTAAGCATTATACGAGTCATTAAGCTAGTTATTTAGGGAAGTAATGAGTGACTCAATCCCAAGGGTTAGATCGCATGCTGAGGAGCTTGGTGCGATCTAGTCAGCTTAAAGGGATTGAGGAGCCTTTGGAAGAGAATGATACCTAAGATTGTAAATACATGTGTCATGATATATTAATGAACCATAATTAAAGCTTCAGATCCAGATCTTTGTGGACATTGCCCCAAAGGGGGTGAACCATGGTAACACTTGTGTTATGTGAATGCATGTATATGTCTTGATGGCTGATTAATTTGCGACTATTAGATGAATGAATTAACTAGTTAGACCTGGCATTCCACATGCATGAATATAATGACTTCTATAAGTAGATGTTATACCAAATGAATAAAGATTAAAGAGTACAACCGCATATCTCCACTCATTCCCAGGTTGCAAACACTTGAGAATTTCATCCACCCATAGAGATATTTGGGTGATACTGCATAGTACACTCTGTGTGCTACATTTCCTTCTAGTCTACCATAGGGTCCAATAGTTTTAAAGAGATTTTTTGGGGACCTTATAAAATCTGAACCGAGGTCAACCTATGATAGTAAGATATAATCAAAATAACCCATAAGGAATCCTAAGTGAGAAAAAGACCAATACAATAAAAGAAAAAAACCAACAATAGCACACAATATTGTGCCCATGCATTACATGTAGTAAATCCTTTAGATAGGATTATGATACTCCACTATAATTGGGATTGGAGGTGAGGGGTGAAGGCTCACTTGGTGAGACTTTTTCAAGGAACAAATATATCTTTGGTTGGTTTTTATTGTAAGATTTTTCCAAGATAAATAGTGTGTCAATGATGTGTGCGTGATTTATGCATTTTTATGATTGCTCGTTTATTCCTATTAGATGATTTTCTTATTCCTAATAGGATGAAGGGGGAAACACCTTGTTTTTCCCCATAATTGTAATTATGATTAATACTTCATATGATTATGTTTATGAATATTGTAATAATTTTTTTATTAATCAAAACACCAGACAAATAACTAAGGAGGGAAAATACTTGAAATTACTAGCCATGATATCACATGTGGAATTGATGAAGTGGATAGGTGAGATGGAGCTGAGATTATTGAGTGAAAAAAAGAGGAATATTTCTTAGAAAAATAGATTATGCTTGAAAACATGAGCTCACACCTACCAGCATACCCAAATCGACATAGAGTCATGTGACCAGTAATGGAGGTCATATTGGTAGTTGAAGCACGTAATAACTTCTGACAGTTTGGTCTCTTGAAGAATACAAGGGGTCAAATTGAATGACCTGACGAATAGGAAACCATAGATATTCCCCTGAATAAAGTCATACTTTGGACATTAAGTTGTGTCTAAAAGAAGCCAGGTACTGTCTGAAATAAGCCATGGGAGTCCCAATGTTTGGCAGAGGAAGAGACCAAAGGTGATAGGAATCCACATGAATTCCTAACAAGGGTTTTTGTTTCAACACGTAGGACATGCCAAAAGGAAAGAAGAGCTTAATGGTGCAACCCAACATGGAAGACACATCACATTTTAAACATGAGGAATTTGATGGTCAATGGGACAGAGAAAACCCTCCAAAATTGATGGTCATTATTTTAATCCTAAAGGAAGATAATGAGAGGCTCATGAGAGCTCAGACTGAGAAGGAAGAGTTGAATGCAGTGCTACTACAAAGTTTGTCTAAAATCATGAATAATCTGTAGCAAGGGACCAATAACACAAAATAATAGTAGTTGGAAAAGTTGAAGACCCCATCGGATTCCCAAAGGAATGGATTAAGTCATAGCAACATGGGGATAAGTTCTTCCAAGAAGAGGCATCAGGATGCCAAGAAAATAAAAATTGTTGGAAGTGGTTTTGTAGAATCATCCAATAGGAAGACCTCTGCTGAAGAGTTGTCTAGTAGTGATATTGGAATGTGTTTTTTGAAGAGAAATAAGAGACTTTCACAAAATTATATGATTGAAGAATTCAAGAAGGCTAAGTTTCCTACCTTTTATGTAGAAATTAAGGAAGGAGATGAAGCTGAGGCATGGTTGTTCGATCTGAATAAGTACTTTTAGGTACACAATTACTTCAAGAATATTGAGGCAAGGATTTCCATTTTCAACCTGAATGGAGGAGCCTCTATTTGGTGGGAGGAACTCAATGGAATCAAATGACTAAAGGAAATCAAACTGACTTAGAAATATTTTGAAAGGTACCTCAGAAAGGCATACTTATCAGAGAAGTACTTCGATGCCAAAATCAAGGAATTCCATGAGCATAAGTTGGGTCAACTTACTGTGGATGCCTATGCTATAAGATTCATAAAACTACTGAGTTATGTTCCTTAAATCAAAGAAAAGAAAGTAAGAGTGCAATGTTTTCTCAGTAGATTTCCACAGTCTTATCAGGAAAAAAAAATTTTGATAATCCAGAGACATTGGAGGACACGATAAGGAATTCTAGGTGTTGTTATGACCATTCTAGGCACAAGAAAGAGCCTTCTAATGAATGTAAAAGAAAAGATAAGAGTGAATTACATAGGAAGGGATTCAAGTCCTCTCCAAATAATAATTCAACGAAGGGTTCACATTTTTTTTAGTCAATAAAAATCTTGCATTGGAAAAAATTTCCATCTCAATGTGGAAATAAGCTAGCAGATCAAGCAAGAGAAAGAGTAGAGTAACCAAATAAAGGAGCTCTATAATGTTGGGGCTATGGATAGCCACACTTATTGAGGAATTTCCCTCATAGACAACATGAAATTAATAAGGTGTATCACATACAAGAATTAGTTACACACAATGATCTGGCCAAAAGTGTGCCAAGGATATTTGTAGTTATGGCAAATCGACAAGCAGACCACCAAGCCTTTGTTTTGGAGCTAGAAGGTATAATTTCCAAACAACCTGTTTCTTTTTTAACTAGCCTTGGATCTAATCTTAGTTATGTTTGACCACAAGTTGTTGAAGCATGTTCCTTACAGAGGAAGAAACATGCAAAGGCATGGTTAGTTCAATTAGCCACAGGAAGTAAGAGAAAGGTGGTTAAAGTCATAGAAATTTTTCCATTTGAGATAACTAGAATGAGTACACGAGCAACCTTGAATATGATACACCTAGGATCATATGATGTGTTACTAGTCATGGATTGGTTAGTTTCCCACAAGGAAAATTTGAACCGTTATGAGAAAAAATTAGAATGTGAAGATGAAAAAGGAAATGTGAGAGTTCTAAAAGGCATTTAGAAGCCAATGTTCGTAAGGAAAATATCGATGTTGCAACTTAATAAGTT
This sequence comes from Picea glauca, assembly GCA_000966675.3. Lineage (NCBI taxonomy): Eukaryota > Viridiplantae > Streptophyta > Pinopsida > Pinales > Pinaceae > Picea > Picea glauca. The sequence goes on along the minus strand of JZKD02S1791018.1, from coordinate 44,443 downwards.
CAATCAGAAAGGGTGACCCTTGTATTCTATACAAGTTCTTAAGTCAACAGAAGGCAAGTTGTTAAAGGCTAAAGATCATCCAATATTGTAGGAATTTAAGGATGTATTTAAGAAAGAGGTACCTGGATGACCTACAAACAAAGATCTTGATTTTTCAATAGATATTATACCTCGAGTGGAACCAAAATCCAAAGTACCCTATAGGATGAGTACACTAGAGTTGGTGGATATGAGGTTAAAGGTGAAGGAAATATTGGCTAAGGATTACATCAGGCTGAGTGTGTCCCCATGGGGAGCAACAACCTTGTTTGTAAAGAAGAAGGATGGAACCTTGAGGCTATGTACTGACTATAGATAGTTGAACATAATGACCATCAAGAACAAGTATCCTTTGCCCAGGATTGATGACCTCTTTGATCATCTCATAGGAGATGTTGTTTTCTCTAAAATTGACATGAGGTTAGGATATCACCAATTCAATATTAAGGATCATGACATCCACAAGAAAACATCTAGGGAGATAAATGGGAACTATGAGTTTGTATTGGTGCCATTTGGGCTTACAAATGTGCCAACCACTTTTATGTCTTTAATGAATAGTGTGCTTAGAAATATCTTCAAACGTTTGTCTTGATGTTTGTGGAGAATAATTTGTTCTATTCCCAGACTAAAGAAGAGCATGAATACCATCTAAGTATAGTGTTACAAGTGTTGAGAGAACACCATCTCTATGATAATTTTATCAAGTGTAATTTATTTCAAAAGGAAATCCAGTATTTAGGCCACATAATCTCAATAGAGGGAGTGGCGGTAGACCCTAAAAATATCAACTCGATCATAAATTTTCCCACCCCAAAGAATGTAATGGAAGAGAGATATTTCATGGTATTGGATGGGTATTACTGAAATTTTATAAAGGGATGTTATGAGGGAAAAACTCTCTATGTCTAGGGTTATGCACAATAGACAGATATGACTGTAGAAATCTACTCAATTCCAACATATGCTATATAAACCAATGTTCAAGCGAGATAAAAAAATAAACCTACCTCATTTCAACGTTTGAATATGTCCACCATTGATCACTTCGACCCAAAGATTTATACCCACGAAAAGTTCTCAACAAGAAAGTAGGGCAAGAATATAGCGATAATATAAAAGGTTAGCACATTAGATAGCATAATCCATCAATAAACATTACAAACATGCCCATGGATAGTAATCATAAATTTGCACAATACCAATAGGACGTGAAATGAGTATTTCTATTAATAAATGATTAGCATAAGTGATAACATTACAAACTTATGTGTCGGCAGGGTTCAGAACTAATAAACCAAGTTCCTTCCAACTGGGTCTCCACCACTTCAATCCTCCACCAAAGGCAAGCTCATAGAAAAGAGACAACAAGGTTCTCTCAACAATAGGGGAAGATCTTGGGGGATGGACACTGTGTTCAGACTTGAGGGACAAGGGGATGCAAACTCAATTTGCAATAATTTATCCAGAGTAAATTTTCTCTCAAAGTTGAATGCTTTCTCCTCATTTTCNATCGTGTTGCCCAATATGGAACTAGGAAACCCCACACCAATGGTGGAGGAAACCCAACATACAACATTAGTGGGCATGGATATCGATATACCGGAAGTAGGATAGATCTAATGGACCCAAGATACAGAAAATCCTTTTCTCTCTGAAAGCACTGAATAATCCTCGAGGGATAATGGGACGATCCCAAACTAGGAAGAAACAACCGCACCAAAAAGGTCACACACAACCACATCGAAGGAGACACATGAGGGAATAGTAGAAGATGTCACCGGATGGGCATAGGAGTATGTAGAAGATATAAAAATGGAGGTTGGAACATTGAGTTAGACACCACAGCAGAAGGACAAGCATCCAATAGAAAGATCACCGCGTAGGTAGGCTTCCACAACCATAGTATTTCCATGCATTCCTGAAGGGGTGTGTTTCACGGGTAACTTGTTAGGCCATGTGGAAAAAATATGGTACTCCAATAATGATGTAACAGACACAAACAAGTTTCTGGAGTTTTCCAAGAAATTTTACTTGGACACTATGGGTATAAGACACTTCGGTGAACCAATTAACCAACCAAAATAGTGGGCAGCCGGACTGGACAAAACCATGATTCTAGGCCTGTTGGAGATCCTTCACTTTGGAAGGGGCCGAGATGTAACCAACTACGTCAAGCAGTTGATGGAAATTACCCATGAAGAATACTTATGGGTGGAAGAGTCTGTATCAATAGACGTAGATCTCATTATGTATATTACAGGGCTATCACCTTAGGGGGAGACACTCATGTAGTTCCTTGATGACAAGACGAAGGAGAAGGCATTGGCCTAGGAAATGAAGAAGACATACAATACAAAAAGAGGGTCCTACAGAATCATAATTAAGTGCATCAGTGACGCAGCAACAAGGATGGCCACAAAAATCATGGCATGCAAGTTACTCAGGAAGTGTCACAAGGAGGAAGTCCCTTTCGGGGTCGTCACAATTGTAGCACAGTGTGTGGAGGGCATGATACTCAACTGGGCCCCGTACTTGTTAAATCTATTCCTGGAAGACTACAAGGATACGTAGGACTCGGGGACAAAATTTCACTATTATTAGCTACTCGTCCTGATCGCTTTGGTTGGATGGAGAGAGCCTAAGTATACATACTTTTCTAAGAGATCTAATTGTTTCCACACAACATGATACCTATCATTGGGGAGAAATCTAGACCCTAAAAACAAAAGTGCAAATGCAGGCATGTTTGTAGGGTATTAAAATGACCTGCAAGAAAGCATTGCCAATACCTGGCGGATTATTCCAGAAGTGGTCGCACAATATTAGGGCATAGCCAAATTTAAAGAGATGAGGCATGTGGTATGGATCCGAGCATGGAAGGATCCAGAGAATGAATGGCGACAATTGCGGTACTGCGTCAAAGAAGAGGATGTAGAAATGGCCATCAAGGATTGACACGATGACTAAAGGATTCCATACTTGAATCAAGAGATTTCCACGGATAAGGAGGATAATGCAGGGCAAGAATAAACACCTGCAGGAGACAAAACGATGCCCAAGAAGCCAAATCTAGGTCAGAACCTGATGAAACAAAAGAAAGGGGGTGTTTCTAAGAAAGGTACCTAGGCGGGGAAAAAGAACAACACCCAAGCATTGCAGGAACAAGAAAAAGAGACTAAGACAACACATAGGACCACATCAAGTGCTACTTAGTAGGAGAAAGGCTAGACCAAGAGGCCATTCATACAAACAAGGTGTATGTGAAAGAAAACTAAGGTGCACAAAACACCACCAGAATATATGATCATGGAGGATGGCGCACACCTCGTGGCCCAAATGCTCCAGGATCAAACAATGAAGTATTTTGATGAAGCCCAACGCTAAAGGGATATGATTCAGGATGAGCTGGAATACATGAGGAATCTCCTCGAGTAGCTCATAGAAACACAGAGGGACAACAAAGGAATATAATCAGTCCCCACAACATCACAGATATAAGCCAAGGATGGATCAAGTAAGCAGGATATGATCCAAATAACAACACAACAGAGCTCGATGTTTCACATTAAACCAAACATGTTGCACATGGATGGAATTTTGGGTCAGACACCCTTGAAATGTTTGTCCCAAATACAATTGGTAATGACATAGATACTAACCAAGGCATTGTATAAACTACAAGTCAACATCACACATGAGGTATAGTCACATGCAAGCATAAACACATCAAAACTACAACAGACGAAGGACAACAAAGAATATTTGGAATTGGTGCTCGAGAAGGTCAAGCTCGAGACCAAAGATGAGAAAGATCACGTGGGTAGGCTACTACAGGGATTGGATGTAGCCTATGAAAAAATTCCAAAGAGTGCACAAACAAAAGAGCTCACGATGACGTAGATTATTGATCAGATTGTGCAGACAATCGATCAATACAGGCAGGAGATCGAGAACCTCCAGGAGAATCTCATCCCTACCACTCCCCTAGAGGGGAAGGAGCAAAGGGAGAAGGAAGAAACAAGGAAGACAGGGGAGATGGATTGACAAGTCCGTGCAACTACCGACTTGTTCGATAAAGTAACACAACTATGGAAAAAGCTAGAGGAGGATCAACAGGTCCAACAGTGGGACGAGGAAGAGGAGAATATAAGAGCAACTATCTAGGACCTCAAGAAGAGGAAAAATACAATTTCGATCACTGAATGCCTCAAAGGAGTACATGATATGAAGAAGTTGCAAGCATAACTCATAGCCGCATAGACACAGAAGAAGGAACGACAAGCTCGAATGGAACCTCTCCAAGAGTGGGAAGCGGAGGTCATTGTGCAGGTAGAAGAGGCAAAGAAGAAAATGGCACAAATTCTGGTAGAGTGCGCAGAGATGATCAATGAAACGATTGCAGTGAAAGTATTGGACACACTTAGAGAAAATACTGAGCAGGCTCAAACACAATCAAAGGAACTCATAAAGAAGTTCCAGGCTCTCGCCGGAGCTATTGAAGAAGCGCAAAAAGTTTAGGTGGATTGGTATGATCCACATGTCAGTGTTGGGGGCCTGTTGAATGCAGGCCAAGTCAGGAAGAAAGGATATTTTTGGAGGAGAAGCATGCAAGGAGAAAAGGATAGTAGGAAGGATAAGAAACACATGTAAGAGAAGCAGGCGAGGCACTCATGTAAGGAATACCTAACGATTCTAGGGTTAGGGTTTTTGTAATGTATTGTAATGGATGGTGAGCCAAGGATATAAATAAGTAGTACTTAGAAGAAGGGAGAGAAAAGAGGGGAAAAAGACACAGAGACACACAGAGGAAGAGAGAATTGTAAGCACTGTACGAGTCATTAAGCTAGTTATTTAGGGAAGTAATGAGTGACTCAATCCCAAGGGTTAGATCGCATGCTGAGGAGCTTGGTGCGATCTAGTCAGCTTAAAGGGATTGAGGAGCCTTTGGAAGAGAATGATACCTAAGATTGTAAATACATGTGTCATGATATATTAATGAACCATAATTAAAGCTTCAGATCCAGATCTTTGTGGACATTGCCCCAAAGGGGGTGAACCATGGTAACACTTGTGTTATGTGAATGCATGTATATGTCTTGATGGCTGATTAATTTGCGACTATTAGATGAATGAATTAACTAGTTAGACCTGGCATTCCACATGCATGAATATAATGACTTCTATAAGTAGATGTTATACCAAATGAATAAAGATTAAAGAGTACAACCGCATATCTCCACTCATTCCCAGGTTGCAAACACTTGAGAATTTCATCCACCCATAGAGATATTTGGGTGATACTGCATAGTACACTCTGTGTGCTACATTTCCTTCTAGTCTACCATAGGGTCCAATAGTTTTAAAGAGATTTTTTGGGGACCTTATAAAATCTGAACCGAGGTCAACCTATGATAGTAAGATATAATCAAAATAACCCATAAGGAATCCTAAGTGAGAAAAAGACCAATACAATAAAAGAAAAAAACCAACAATAGCACACAATATTGTGCCCATGCATTACATGTAGTAAATCCTTTAGATAGGATTATGATACTCCACTATAATTGGGATTGGAGGTGAGGGGTGAAGGCTCACTTGGTGAGACTTTTTCAAGGAACAAATATATCTTTGGTTGGTTTTTATTGTAAGATTTTTCCAAGATAAATAGTGTGTCAATGATGTGTGCGTGATTTATGCATTTTTATGATTGCTCGTTTATTCCTATTAGATGATTTTCTTATTCCTAATAGGATGAAGGGGGAAACACCTTGTTTTTCCCCATAATTGTAATTATGATTAATACTTCATATGATTATGTTTATGAATATTGTAATAATTTTTTTATTAATCAAAACACCAGACAAATAACTAAGGAGGGAAAATACTTGAAATTACTAGCCATGATATCACATGTGGAATTGATGAAGTGGATAGGTGAGATGGAGCTGAGATTATTGAGTGAAAAAAAGAGGAATATTTCTTAGAAAAATAGATTATGCTTGAAAACATGAGCTCACACCTACCAGCATACCCAAATCGACATAGAGTCATGTGACCAGTAATGGAGGTCATATTGGTAGTTGAAGCACGTAATAACTTCTGACAGTTTGGTCTCTTGAAGAATACAAGGGGTCAAATTGAATGACCTGACGAATAGGAAACCATAGATATTCCCCTGAATAAAGTCATACTTTGGACATTAAGTTGTGTCTAAAAGAAGCCAGGTACTGTCTGAAATAAGCCATGGGAGTCCCAATGTTTGGCAGAGGAAGAGACCAAAGGTGATAGGAATCCACATGAATTCCTAACAAGGGTTTTTGTTTCAACACGTAGGACATGCCAAAAGGAAAGAAGAGCTTAATGGTGCAACCCAACATGGAAGACACATCACATTTTAAACATGAGGAATTTGATGGTCAATGGGACAGAGAAAACCCTCCAAAATTGATGGTCATTATTTTAATCCTAAAGGAAGATAATGAGAGGCTCATGAGAGCTCAGACTGAGAAGGAAGAGTTGAATGCAGTGCTACTACAAAGTTTGTCTAAAATCATGAATAATCTGTAGCAAGGGACCAATAACACAAAATAATAGTAGTTGGAAAAGTTGAAGACCCCATCGGATTCCCAAAGGAATGGATTAAGTCATAGCAACATGGGGATAAGTTCTTCCAAGAAGAGGCATCAGGATGCCAAGAAAATAAAAATTGTTGGAAGTGGTTTTGTAGAATCATCCAATAGGAAGACCTCTGCTGAAGAGTTGTCTAGTAGTGATATTGGAATGTGTTTTTTGAAGAGAAATAAGAGACTTTCACAAAATTATATGATTGAAGAATTCAAGAAGGCTAAGTTTCCTACCTTTTATGTAGAAATTAAGGAAGGAGATGAAGCTGAGGCATGGTTGTTCGATCTGAATAAGTACTTTTAGGTACACAATTACTTCAAGAATATTGAGGCAAGGATTTCCATTTTCAACCTGAATGGAGGAGCCTCTATTTGGTGGGAGGAACTCAATGGAATCAAATGACTAAAGGAAATCAAACTGACTTAGAAATATTTTGAAAGGTACCTCAGAAAGGCATACTTATCAGAGAAGTACTTCGATGCCAAAATCAAGGAATTCCATGAGCATAAGTTGGGTCAACTTACTGTGGATGCCTATGCTATAAGATTCATAAAACTACTGAGTTATGTTCCTTAAATCAAAGAAAAGAAAGTAAGAGTGCAATGTTTTCTCAGTAGATTTCCACAGTCTTATCAGGAAAAAAAAATTTTGATAATCCAGAGACATTGGAGGACACGATAAGGAATTCTAGGTGTTGTTATGACCATTCTAGGCACAAGAAAGAGCCTTCTAATGAATGTAAAAGAAAAGATAAGAGTGAATTACATAGGAAGGGATTCAAGTCCTCTCCAAATAATAATTCAACGAAGGGTTCACATTTTTTTTAGTCAATAAAAATCTTGCATTGGAAAAAATTTCCATCTCAATGTGGAAATAAGCTAGCAGATCAAGCAAGAGAAAGAGTAGAGTAACCAAATAAAGGAGCTCTATAATGTTGGGGCTATGGATAGCCACACTTATTGAGGAATTTCCCTCATAGACAACATGAAATTAATAAGGTGTATCACATACAAGAATTAGTTACACACAATGATCTGGCCAAAAGTGTGCCAAGGATATTTGTAGTTATGGCAAATCGACAAGCAGACCACCAAGCCTTTGTTTTGGAGCTAGAAGGTATAATTTCCAAACAACCTGTTTCTTTTTTAACTAGCCTTGGATCTAATCTTAGTTATGTTTGACCACAAGTTGTTGAAGCATGTTCCTTACAGAGGAAGAAACATGCAAAGGCATGGTTAGTTCAATTAGCCACAGGAAGTAAGAGAAAGGTGGTTAAAGTCATAGAAATTTTTCCATTTGAGATAACTAGAATGAGTACACGAGCAACCTTGAATATGATACACCTAGGATCATATGATGTGTTACTAGTCATGGATTGGTTAGTTTCCCACAAGGAAAATTTGAACCGTTATGAGAAAAAATTAGAATGTGAAGATGAAAAAGGAAATGTGAGAGTTCTAAAAGGCATTTAGAAGCCAATGTTCGTAAGGAAAATATCGATGTTGCAACTTAATAAGTTCAATCAGAAAGGGTGACCCTTGTATTCTATACAAGTTCTTAAGTCAACAGAAGGCAAGTTGTTAAAGGCTAAAGATCATCCAATATTGTAGGAATTTAAGGATGTATTTAAGAAAGAGGTACCTGGATGACCTACAAACAAAGATCTTGATTTTTCAATAGATATTATACCTCGAGTGGAACCAAAATCCAAAGTACCCTATAGGATGAGTACACTAGAGTTGGTGGATATGAGGTTAAAGGTGAAGGAAATATTGGCTAAGGATTACATCAGGCTGAGTGTGTCCCCATGGGGAGCAACAACCTTGTTTGTAAAGAAGAAGGATGGAACCTTGAGGCTATGTACTGACTATAGATAGTTGAACATAATGACCATCAAGAACAAGTATCCTTTGCCCAGGATTGATGACCTCTTTGATCATCTCATAGGAGATGTTGTTTTCTCTAAAATTGACATGAGGTTAGGATATCACCAATTCAATATTAAGGATCATGACATCCACAAGAAAACATCTAGGGAGATAAATGGGAACTATGAGTTTGTATTGGTGCCATTTGGGCTTACAAATGTGCCAACCACTTTTATGTCTTTAATGAATAGTGTGCTTAGAAATATCTTCAAACGTTTGTCTTGATGTTTGTGGAGAATAATTTGTTCTATTCCCAGACTAAAGAAGAGCATGAATACCATCTAAGTATAGTGTTACAAGTGTTGAGAGAACACCATCTCTATGATAATTTTATCAAGTGTAATTTATTTCAAAAGGAAATCCAGTATTTAGGCCACATAATCTCAATAGAGGGAGTGGCGGTAGACCCTAAAAATATCAACTCGATCATAAATTTTCCCACCCCAAAGAATGTAATGGAAGAGAGATATTTCATGGTATTGGATGGGTATTACTGAAATTTTATAAAGGGATGTTATGAGGGAAAAACTCTCTATGTCTAGGGTTATGCACAATAGACAGATATGACTGTAGAAATCTACTCAATTCCAACATATGCTATATAAACCAATGTTCAAGCGAGATAAAAAAATAAACCTACCTCATTTCAACGTTTGAATATGTCCACCATTGATCACTTCGACCCAAAGATTTATACCCACGAAAAGTTCTCAACAAGAAAGTAGGGCAAGAATATAGCGATAATATAAAAGGTTAGCACATTAGATAGCATAATCCATCAATAAACATTACAAACATGCCCATGGATAGTAATCATAAATTTGCACAATACCAATAGGACGTGAAATGAGTATTTCTATTAATAAATGATTAGCATAAGTGATAACATTACAAACTTATGTGTCGGCAGGGTTCAGAACTAATAAACCAAGTTCCTTCCAACTGGGTCTCCACCACTTCAATCCTCCACCAAAGGCAAGCTCATAGAAAAGAGACAACAAGGTTCTCTCAACAATAGGGGAAGATCTTGGGGGATGGACACTGTGTTCAGACTTGAGGGACAAGGGGATGCAAACTCAATTTGCAATAATTTATCCAGAGTAAATTTTCTCTCAAAGTTGAATGCTTTCTCCTCATTTTCCATAGCTCAAAATTGTGCTCTTATAGTCTTCAAAATGCAACTGAAGGGCTAAGTCAAAACATATCTAGTATATGGAAGGCTAAGGATCAGAGATATTCTATCGTGACATGGAAACCTAACTTCATTTTTTAATTTTCTGGCACAAATCCTAATGTACGTAGGTTGTAGTGGAGCATCCTACGTATATGCATGTTGTATAGTATATAGGGCGTATATATGTGGAAACATGTGCATTTTTAGCTCTGGATTCAGCAAAAGGGATGACAAGTCTGCATAGGGAAATAGAAAAAGACCCTTTGTACAAGATAGCAATGGTGAGGAAAATCTTGCTATAACAAATTCCCCCTAATGTGTGAGATCAAAGGAGTATCTGTGATGGCCAAAATACATTATAAATAACCCATAAGTGGAGTGGTGTAAACCCAACTTGAAAGACTAGTTGTTCATTACATTCTGTGTTGACTTTACATACATGGATGCCAATAGAATACAATGCAGATCCACATGGAAAACATACCAAATAAGTGTTTGTGGCCATGAATAGGCAAATAAAAATGCAGTTACATGCCAAAATTTATCATAATCATGAACAAGGCCCAGTAGAACCAGTCTCAAAACCAATTTGAAGATATCTGTATACAATGGAGTATAATCTGATGCCCTATGATTACTGAAGTAAAATAGGTGTCGGTCCAATGAAAAGGAAGCAACAACTCAGAAAAGTTGCAGCCACATAGTGATGTCTTCAAGTCTTCTACACATCCACCAAAGGTGCAAGTCTACATCATGTGAATAAAGGAGTTGAGGTCAAACACAATGAGACATCATTTGATTACCGTTCATTGAGGTATATCATTAACAAACATGAGACAACCTACCAATAATGAAAGTAGGTATCAAGGCACTAAATACATTCCTGCATGTGTGAATAAAGGATTCGGTGTCGAAAAGTTGAGGAATCCATTGATTAGGAGACATTGATGTATTCCCATCTGTCAATGGTGAGAGAGGCTACCACTAATGAATGCAAGCCTCAAGGTACTCATAAAACTATATGTCCCATATCCATAATAAATGAGTTGAAGTCGATGGAAAGAGACCCGCTGAAAGGAGAGAATTAAGGCATCTCTCACTAGTCAACACAAGTAACAAAGCAGGAGCTTCATAATTTGGTGGAGATCGGCCGAAGAACATGTTCACGAACCAACGAACCCGTGCATATTTCATGTGTGCCAAATGCAAGCGGTACATGCAAAAGACCCTCTGAATAGCAGACAATGATGAAAATTGCTGACAAAGGTGAGGAAACCACCAATAAGGCTAATGGCATCCAAGACAATGCACGGATCCCAAAGTGTGAATAGATATATTTCCTTCGAACACAAGGGAAACCACCCAGTCAACGACCAATGATGAAATGTCATCTACTGGGTTCAAGGTGACCTACCAATGATGAAAGTAGGGCCAGGGTGCATGATAAGACCATAGTATCATGTGATTCTGAGCCAAATTGAGGGTATGGCCGACATGCAAAGTCAAGATATCTGAGGAATGGCTGAAACAGGTTGATAGGATTCCTTTGAACAAGAGCATGAGACATATGGTAGACTCCAATAGCATAGACTCAATGATGTAACTATTAGATGCAGGAGGCATCAATAATGTTCTCTATAGGGACTGGAAGAGTATCCAGTCGGTAGAGAAAAATATGTAACAAGATAAGCTTCCTAAGGCCATGCTAAACCCAAAATTATGATGACACAAGGACTCAATAACTTTGTGCTCTGTTCAAAGGCAACACGGCTGCTACAAAATATAATATAGTACTCCCTGCCCGCCCATCTTTTTTTGTTTTTTCATAACAAATGAATGCTATGATACAGAGGAGGAAACAAGTGTAGCAAGTAAGAAAAACTAGTTCCAGTGGTGGAACGTACATATGCTCAATGCAAGGAAATGCATGCGGGAGATGGACACTCAGGGTGATGTTCCCTCCAGGGTATAGGATGTCAAATTGTGAAGGATATAAACAAGGATCTTCTTGGTTGAAGATGCAAAAACTGCTTAGGCAATGATTTATAATGTAAAGCGAGAACCAGCTAAAGGCTCAATACTGCAAGCAAGGGCATGAGATTCAATCACAACTTAATGCCAAAAAATGTCATTTTTTATGTCTTTTAGTCCACTTGGTGTGAAAAAGGGATAAATGCATGCCAAATAGACGTCTTTTCAAATCCGCTTTATGAGTGCGAAAAATACAAGTTCACTCGACAATCTCTTCTATTTTTAGTAATGAGTCGGAAAAGAATTTAACTAAGACTCATGACCTTTCAAATCCAATTTAATGAGTGCGAAAGGGAAAAATCACTCAGTAATGTTTTTGGTTTTTAGACGAGTTGAAAAAGAGATTAAATAAGACTTGTTAGGGATATTCTAGGCGGCAAGTCATGGGGGAGGCCAAGGCTCCCATGTATACCTTCTGTGGAATGTCAGTATCTTAAGAAGAACTAACACAATATTGGGAAGACCCAAAGCTCTCCAAGTTGAGGAGGAAAAAGTGGTAACAGAGGTTATCGTCTCCGTGATATATTGAATAATGTCTCTTCCTGGAAAAGACATAGGCGGAGGCATTAGGTGCCCCACAAGACCATCCCAATCAAAGGGAACCTTGTCAAGACTTGAAGGGAGATAAATCAGGAAGAGTAAAAATCTCTCTTGTTCAGAAGGTGAAGTAATAGAAATGATAAGGACATGGCATAGAAGGTATAGAACCAGAACCAGAAGAGCGGGATCGACCAAAAATTGCATTGGTGCGACTGCTTCCTTAGACTTGTCACTCTCAAAGTGAAGAGTGGGGTCGATTGAAGATTGCATCGATACAACCACTTCCTCAACCATTGGTTGAATAGGATACGAGACAAAAAGTTCAAGAGATGTGTCACCCTCGAAAATAGGAGTTTTTTCAGTCAAATATTACATCGACATTACCATTGGTTAAACAATATGCGAGACAACAAGGTCAAGATATGCATCACCTTCGAACATAGGAGAGGTTTCAGTCGAAAATTGCATCAACAAGACCACGGGTTGAACGAGATGTGAGAAAAAAAGGTCAAAGGACACATCAACCCCTAAAGGAAAAGGGGTGTCGGCCGAATATTGCATCGACATGACTGTTGTATCAACCAAAGAAGGAATGGAGTGTTGTGAAACCATAGATGCCTCAAAACCCAAAAGGCCCTTAGGTTAGCCCCACGCTTCTGGTACCCCAACAGTAATAGGACAAAAATGAGTAAGGTGACTTCCTTCACAAGTCCTACAAAGGAATCTAGNGACCCTAAAAATATAAACTCGATCATAAATTTTCCCACCCCAAAGAATGTAATGGAAGAGAGATATTTCATGGTATTGGATGGGTATTATTGAAATTTTATAAAGGGATGTTATGAGGGAAAAACTCTCTATGGCCAGGGTTATGCACAATAGACAGATATGACTGCAAAAATCTACTCAATTCCAACATATGCTATATAAACCAATGTTCAAGCGAGATAAAAAAATAAACCTACCTCATTTCAACGTTTGAATATGTCCATCATTGATCACTTCGACCCAAAGATTTATACCTACGACAAGTTCTCAAAAAGAAAGTAGAGCAAGAATATAGCGATAATATAAAAGGTTAGCAGATTAGATAGCATAATCCATCAATAAACATTACAAACATGCCCATGGATAGTAATCATAAATTTGCACAATACCAATAGGATGTGAAATGAGTATTTCTATTAATAAATGATTAGCATAAGTGATAACATTACAAACTTATGTGTCAGCACGGTTCAGAACTAAGAAACCGAGTTCCTTCCAACTGGGTCTCCACCACTTCAATCCTCCACCAAAGGCAAGCTCATAGAAAAGAGACAACAAGGTTCTCTCAACAATTGGGGAAGAGCTTGGGGGATGGACACTGTGTTCAGACTTGAGGGACAAGGGGATGCAAACTCAATTTGCAATAATTTATCCAGAGTAAATTTTCTCTCAAAGTTGAATGCTTTCTCCTCATTTTCCATAGCTCAAAATTGTGCTCTTATAGTCTTCAAAATGCAACTGAAGGGCTAAGTCAAAACATATCTAGTATATGGAAGGCTAAGGATCAGAGATATTCTATCGTGACATGGAAACCTAACTTCATTTTTTAATTTTCTGGCACAAATCCTAATGTACGTAGGTTGTAGTGGAGCATCCTACGTATATGCATGTTGTATAGTATATAGGGCGTATATATGTGGAAACATGTGCATTTTTAGCTCTGGATTCAGCAAAAGGGATGACAAGTCTGCATAGGGAAATAGAAAAAGACCCTTTGTACAAGATAGCAATGGTGAGGAAAATCTTGCTATAACAAATTCCCCCTAATGTGTGAGATCAAAGGAGTATCTGTGATGGCCAAAATACATTATAAATAACCCATAAGTGGAGTGGTGTAAACCCAACTTGAAAGACTAGTTGTTCATTACATTCTGTGTTGACTTTACATACATGGATGCCAATAGAATACAATGCAGATCCACATGGAAAACATACCAAATAAGTGTTTGTGGCCATGAATAGGCAAATAAAAATGCAGTTACATGCCAAAATTTATCATAATCATGAACAAGGCCCAGTAGAACCAGTCTCAAAACCAATTTGAAGATATCTGTATACAATGGAGTATAATCTGATGCCCTATGATTACTGAAGTAAAATAGGTGTCGGTCCAATGAAAAGGAAGCAACAACTCAGAAAAGTTGCAGCCACATAGTGATGTCTTCAAGTCTTCTACACATCCACCAAAGGTGCAAGTCTACATCATGTGAATAAAGGAGTTGAGGTCAAACACAATGAGACATCATTTGATTACCGTTCATTGAGGTATATCATTAACAAACATGAGACAACCTACCAATAATGAAAGTAGGTATCAAGGCACTAAATACATTCCTGCATGTGTGAATAAAGGATTCGGTGTCGAAAAGTTGAGGAATCCATTGATTAGGAGACATTGATGTATTCCCATCTGTCAATGGTGAGAGAGGCTACCACTAATGAATGCAAGCCTCAAGGTACTCATAAAACTATATGTCCCATATCCATAATAAATGAGTTGAAGTCGATGGAAAGAGACCCGCTGAAAGGAGAGAATTAAGGCATCTCTCACTAGTCAACACAAGTAACAAAGCAGGAGCTTCATAATTTGGTGGAGATCGGCCGAAGAACATGTTCACGAACCAACGAACCCGTGCATATTTCATGTGTGCCAAATGCAAGCGGTACATGCAAAAGACCCTCTGAATAGCAGACAATGATGAAAATTGCTGACAAAGGTGAGGAAACCACCAATAAGGCTAATGGCATCCAAGACAATGCACGGATCCCAAAGTGTGAATAGATATATTTCCTTCGAACACAAGGGAAACCACCCAGTCAACGACCAATGATGAAATGTCATCTACTGGGTTCAAGGTGACCTACCAATGATGAAAGTAGGGCCAGGGTGCATGATAAGACCATAGTATCATGTGATTCTGAGCCAAATTGAGGGTATGGCCGACATGCAAAGTCAAGATATCTGAGGAATGGCTGAAACAGGTTGATAGGATTCCTTTGAACAAGAGCATGAGACATATGGTAGACTCCAATAGCATAGACTCAATGATGTAACTATTAGATGCAGGAGGCATCAATAATGTTCTCTATAGGGACTGGAAGAGTATCCAGTCGGTAGAGAAAAATATGTAACAAGATAAGCTTCCTAAGGCCATGCTAAACCCAAAATTATGATGACACAAGGACTCAATAACTTTGTGCTCTGTTCAAAGGCAACACGGCTGCTACAAAATATAATATAGTACTCCCTGCCCGCCCATCTTTTTTTGTTTTTTCATAACAAATGAATGCTATGATACAGAGGAGGAAACAAGTGTAGCAAGTAAGAAAAACTAGTTCCAGTGGTGGAACGTACATATGCTCAATGCAAGGAAATGCATGCGGGAGATGGACACTCAGGGTGATGTTCCCTCCAGGGTATAGGATGTCAAATTGTGAAGGATATAAACAAGGATCTTCTTGGTTGAAGATGCAAAAACTGCTTAGGCAATGATTTATAATGTAAAGCGAGAACCAGCTAAAGGCTCAATACTGCAAGCAAGGGCATGAGATTCAATCACAACTTAATGCCAAAAAATGTCATTTTTTATGTCTTTTAGTCCACTTGGTGTGAAAAAGGGATAAATGCATGCCAAATAGACGTCTTTTCAAATCCGCTTTATGAGTGCGAAAAATACAAGTTCACTCGACAATCTCTTCTATTTTTAGTAATGAGTCGGAAAAGAATTTAACTAAGACTCATGACCTTTCAAATCCAATTTAATGAGTGCGAAAGGGAAAAATCACTCAGTAATGTTTTTGGTTTTTAGACGAGTTGAAAAAGAGATTAAATAAGACTTGTTAGGGATATTCTAGGCGGCAAGTCATGGGGGAGGCCAAGGCTCCCATGTATACCTTCTGTGGAATGTCAGTATCTTAAGAAGAACTAACACAATATTGGGAAGACCCAAAGCTCTCCAAGTTGAGGAGGAAAAAGTGGTAACAGAGGTTATCGT
The DNA here is from genome assembly GCA_000966675.3 of Picea glauca. Classification (NCBI taxonomy): domain Eukaryota; kingdom Viridiplantae; phylum Streptophyta; class Pinopsida; order Pinales; family Pinaceae; genus Picea; species Picea glauca. The sequence goes on along the minus strand of JZKD02S1791018.1, from coordinate 28,061 downwards.
CTCCGTGATATATTGAATAATGTCTCTTCCTGGAAAAGACATAGGCGGAGGCATTAGGTGCCCCACAAGACCATCCCAATCAAAGGGAACCTTGTCAAGACTTGAAGGGAGATAAATCAGGAAGAGTAAAAATCTCTCTTGTTCAGAAGGTGAAGTAATAGAAATGATAAGGACATGGCATAGAAGGTATAGAACCAGAACCAGAAGAGCGGGATCGACCAAAAATTGCATTGGTGCGACTGCTTCCTTAGACTTGTCACTCTCAAAGTGAAGAGTGGGGTCGATTGAAGATTGCATCGATACAACCACTTCCTCAACCATTGGTTGAATAGGATACGAGACAAAAAGTTCAAGAGATGTGTCACCCTCGAAAATAGGAGTTTTTTCAGTCAAATATTACATCGACATTACCATTGGTTAAACAATATGCGAGACAACAAGGTCAAGATATGCATCACCTTCGAACATAGGAGAGGTTTCAGTCGAAAATTGCATCAACAAGACCACGGGTTGAACGAGATGTGAGAAAAAAAGGTCAAAGGACACATCAACCCCTAAAGGAAAAGGGGTGTCGGCCGAATATTGCATCGACATGACTGTTGTATCAACCAAAGAAGGAATGGAGTGTTGTGAAACCATAGATGCCTCAAAACCCAAAAGGCCCTTAGGTTAGCCCCACGCTTCTGGTACCCCAACAGTAATAGGACAAAAATGAGTAAGGTGACTTCCTTCACAAGTCCTACAAAGGAATCTAGAATTACATATGAGATGACTAGGATTCTCAATCATATGAATGCCCCCAACATGACTTGCAGCAGCTGGTGACATGCTCCCAACATGACTTGCAGAGGCTGGTTGCAAGTATTCAACATGCCTCTCAAAGGTTGTCGACCAATCTTCAACATGACTAGCATAGGTTGGTGATATAATGCCAATATGACACACAATGACTAGACTTGTGCCCCCAACATGACTTGCAGAGGTTGTCGACCAATCTCCAACATGAATAATAGAGGTTGGTGATGTAATGCTAGTATAACACATAGTGACTAGACTTGTGCCCCCAACATGACTTGCAATGGTTGGTTGTAGGTCTTCAACATGACTTGCAGAGCTTGTTGACCAACCTCCAACATGACTAGCATAGGTTGGTGATATAATGCCAGTATGAAACGCAGTGACTGGACTTGTGCCCACAACATGACTTGCAGTGGCTGGTTGCAAGTCTTCAACATGACTCGCAGAGGTTGTCGATCAATCTCCAACATGACTAGTAGAGGTTGGTGATGTAATTCTAGTATGACACGTAGTGAATTGACTTGTGCCCCTAGCATGACTTGCAGCGATTGGTAGAAAGTCTTCAACATAACTCACATAGGTTGTCAACCAATCTCCAACCTGACTAGAAGAGGTTGGTGATATAATTCCAGTATGACACGTAGTGACTGGACTTGTGCCCCCAACATGACTTGTAGCAGCTGGTTACAGGTCTTCAACATGACTCGCAGAGGTTGTCAATCAATCTCCAACATGACTAGCAGAGGTTGGTGATATAATGCTAGTATGACATGCAGTGACTGGGCTTGCAGTAGTGGTGAATTATAGCATTTGAGACCAAAGTCCAAGGAAAGATTGGTTCTGAGAAATTGCAGGCCATGAAGGATCCTGGTTTACACCCTATCCCTGTCCGACATGATAATATCCTCCTCCATATTGATACATAAAGGGTTGTAAGGGAATCGAGACTGAGGAATCCTCTTGCAAAGAGAATGCGACATGAAAAGGGTTACTCATGTGAGGATATATGTTTCCCCCAGATGAAGGAACTTCGTGAGGGGGGTTTTCGATACTATAAAAATAATTCCACCTGGATGAATCAATAGAGGAAAGACAGAGGTACGCCATGGGAAAAGTGTTTGTAGGAACCGACATAGCAGAATAAGGATAAGTGGACGGAGTGTAACAAGTAGAATGATTTCTTAATTGGGAACTTACTTCTCGCATAGTGGATTCGTTGGAAGGAAGATTCCAACCTGCTACCATAAGAGGTGTTTGAAGGATATGACTCCCACCAAATGGAGAGGGATAAGAAGGAGGCATCATGGCCCCAGACCCAAAAATTGTATTTTCATAAGGAGGTGAGACAAAGGATGGAAAGTGCAAATACATATCAGACATACCATGAAAACAATGATCAGAGACCCAAGGCATTGACTGAGTACGATAATTATGCATACCATTATAAAAAACAGACGGATTTCCCCCCATGAACATCATGAGGGGGGGTGGGGGTGTGGGGTAGCAGTAAATGAGGGGGGCAAAGGAACCCCACTATCCATGATAAAGAGAACTCGATATAATATCTTAAGGCTAACTAATAATCAAAGAGCATACCAAAAAGTCAAACAGACAATATGCATGCAAACAGGGTAGAGTGACTGAGTGGCCTCCCTCACTAAATAAGATATTTCTTGTCCAGGAGGGACCTGGGACTCCCCGATAAAGTTTGGAGGTAACAAAATCAGTTATAGGGGCCCTCCTGGGCTTAAAAACTAGTCAGTCATATCCCCCCAGAGAGGCAATCTTCCATAAAGGATGTGTGTTGTCTGACCCCTATCTGACCCAGGGTATAAGCAGAATAACCCCTGCAAGTAACCTATGAGATACCTAAGTCAAGCAACTAATAAACCACTGTATAATCGATGCACAGGAGAGAAATCATAATTCTAGATTACTGTATGGGGAAGGTAGAAACACATGAAACCTTGAAAGTACCACCTCTCACAGAGGTATGGGTACTAGCAAGATCCCCAAATACNCTTGGGGGATGGACACTGTGTTCAGACTTGAGGGACAAGGGGATGCAAACTCAATTTGCAATAATTTATCCAGAGTAAATTTTCTCTCAAAGTTGAATGCTTTCTCCTCATTTTCCATAGCTCAAAATTGTGCTCTTATAGTCTTCAAAATGCAACTGAAGGGCTAAGTCAAAACATATCTAGTATATGGAAGGCTAAGGATCAGAGATATTCTATCGTGACATGGAAACCTAACTTCATTTTTTAATTTTCTGGCACAAATCCTAATGTACGTAGGTTGTAGTGGAGCATCCTACGTATATGCATGTTGTATAGTATATAGGGCGTATATATGTGGAAACATGTGCATTTTTAGCTCTGGATTCAGCAAAAGGGATGACAAGTCTGCATAGGGAAATAGAAAAAGACCCTTTGTACAAGATAGCAATGGTGAGGAAAATCTTGCTATAACAAATTCCCCCTAATGTGTGAGATCAAAGGAGTATCTGTGATGGCCAAAATACATTATAAATAACCCATAAGTGGAGTGGTGTAAACCCAACTTGAAAGACTAGTTGTTCATTACATTCTGTGTTGACTTTACATACATGGATGCCAATAGAATACAATGCAGATCCACATGGAAAACATACCAAATAAGTGTTTGTGGCCATGAATAGGCAAATAAAAATGCAGTTACATGCCAAAATTTATCATAATCATGAACAAGGCCCAGTAGAACCAGTCTCAAAACCAATTTGAAGATATCTGTATACAATGGAGTATAATCTGATGCCCTATGATTACTGAAGTAAAATAGGTGTCGGTCCAATGAAAAGGAAGCAACAACTCAGAAAAGTTGCAGCCACATAGTGATGTCTTCAAGTCTTCTACACATCCACCAAAGGTGCAAGTCTACATCATGTGAATAAAGGAGTTGAGGTCAAACACAATGAGACATCATTTGATTACCGTTCATTGAGGTATATCATTAACAAACATGAGACAACCTACCAATAATGAAAGTAGGTATCAAGGCACTAAATACATTCCTGCATGTGTGAATAAAGGATTCGGTGTCGAAAAGTTGAGGAATCCATTGATTAGGAGACATTGATGTATTCCCATCTGTCAATGGTGAGAGAGGCTACCACTAATGAATGCAAGCCTCAAGGTACTCATAAAACTATATGTCCCATATCCATAATAAATGAGTTGAAGTCGATGGAAAGAGACCCGCTGAAAGGAGAGAATTAAGGCATCTCTCACTAGTCAACACAAGTAACAAAGCAGGAGCTTCATAATTTGGTGGAGATCGGCCGAAGAACATGTTCACGAACCAACGAACCCGTGCATATTTCATGTGTGCCAAATGCAAGCGGTACATGCAAAAGACCCTCTGAATAGCAGACAATGATGAAAATTGCTGACAAAGGTGAGGAAACCACCAATAAGGCTAATGGCATCCAAGACAATGCACGGATCCCAAAGTGTGAATAGATATATTTCCTTCGAACACAAGGGAAACCACCCAGTCAACGACCAATGATGAAATGTCATCTACTGGGTTCAAGGTGACCTACCAATGATGAAAGTAGGGCCAGGGTGCATGATAAGACCATAGTATCATGTGATTCTGAGCCAAATTGAGGGTATGGCCGACATGCAAAGTCAAGATATCTGAGGAATGGCTGAAACAGGTTGATAGGATTCCTTTGAACAAGAGCATGAGACATATGGTAGACTCCAATAGCATAGACTCAATGATGTAACTATTAGATGCAGGAGGCATCAATAATGTTCTCTATAGGGACTGGAAGAGTATCCAGTCGGTAGAGAAAAATATGTAACAAGATAAGCTTCCTAAGGCCATGCTAAACCCAAAATTATGATGACACAAGGACTCAATAACTTTGTGCTCTGTTCAAAGGCAACACGGCTGCTACAAAATATAATATAGTACTCCCTGCCCGCCCATCTTTTTTTGTTTTTTCATAACAAATGAATGCTATGATACAGAGGAGGAAACAAGTGTAGCAAGTAAGAAAAACTAGTTCCAGTGGTGGAACGTACATATGCTCAATGCAAGGAAATGCATGCGGGAGATGGACACTCAGGGTGATGTTCCCTCCAGGGTATAGGATGTCAAATTGTGAAGGATATAAACAAGGATCTTCTTGGTTGAAGATGCAAAAACTGCTTAGGCAATGATTTATAATGTAAAGCGAGAACCAGCTAAAGGCTCAATACTGCAAGCAAGGGCATGAGATTCAATCACAACTTAATGCCAAAAAATGTCATTTTTTATGTCTTTTAGTCCACTTGGTGTGAAAAAGGGATAAATGCATGCCAAATAGACGTCTTTTCAAATCCGCTTTATGAGTGCGAAAAATACAAGTTCACTCGACAATCTCTTCTATTTTTAGTAATGAGTCGGAAAAGAATTTAACTAAGACTCATGACCTTTCAAATCCAATTTAATGAGTGCGAAAGGGAAAAATCACTCAGTAATGTTTTTGGTTTTTAGACGAGTTGAAAAAGAGATTAAATAAGACTTGTTAGGGATATTCTAGGCGGCAAGTCATGGGGGAGGCCAAGGCTCCCATGTATACCTTCTGTGGAATGTCAGTATCTTAAGAAGAACTAACACAATATTGGGAAGACCCAAAGCTCTCCAAGTTGAGGAGGAAAAAGTGGTAACAGAGGTTATCGTCTCCGTGATATATTGAATAATGTCTCTTCCTGGAAAAGACATAGGCGGAGGCATTAGGTGCCCCACAAGACCATCCCAATCAAAGGGAACCTTGTCAAGACTTGAAGGGAGATAAATCAGGAAGAGTAAAAATCTCTCTTGTTCAGAAGGTGAAGTAATAGAAATGATAAGGACATGGCATAGAAGGTATAGAACCAGAACCAGAAGAGCGGGATCGACCAAAAATTGCATTGGTGCGACTGCTTCCTTAGACTTGTCACTCTCAAAGTGAAGAGTGGGGTCGATTGAAGATTGCATCGATACAACCACTTCCTCAACCATTGGTTGAATAGGATACGAGACAAAAAGTTCAAGAGATGTGTCACCCTCGAAAATAGGAGTTTTTTCAGTCAAATATTACATCGACATTACCATTGGTTAAACAATATGCGAGACAACAAGGTCAAGATATGCATCACCTTCGAACATAGGAGAGGTTTCAGTCGAAAATTGCATCAACAAGACCACGGGTTGAACGAGATGTGAGAAAAAAAGGTCAAAGGACACATCAACCCCTAAAGGAAAAGGGGTGTCGGCCGAATATTGCATCGACATGACTGTTGTATCAACCAAAGAAGGAATGGAGTGTTGTGAAACCATAGATGCCTCAAAACCCAAAAGGCCCTTAGGTTAGCCCCACGCTTCTGGTACCCCAACAGTAATAGGACAAAAATGAGTAAGGTGACTTCCTTCACAAGTCCTACAAAGGAATCTAGGATTACATATGAGACGTCTAGGATTCTCAATCATATGAATGCCCCCAACATGACTTGCAACAGCTGGTGACATGCTCCCAACATGACTTGCAGAGGCTGGTTGCAGGTATTCAACATGCCTCTCAAAGGTTTTCGACCAATCTCCAACATGACTACCATAGGTTGGTGATATAATGCCAATATGACACACAATGACTAGACTTGTTCCCCCAACATGACTTGCAGAGGTTGTCGACCAATCTCCAACATGAATAATAGAGGTTGGTGATGTAATGCTAGTATGACACATAGTGACTAGACTTGTACCCCCAACATGACTTGCAATGGTTGGTTGTAGGTCTTCAACATGACTTGCAGAGCTTGTTGACCAACCTCCAACATGACTAGCATAGGTTGGTGATATAATGCCAGTATGACACGCAGTGACTGGACTTGTGCCCACAACATGACTTGCAGTGGCTAGTTGCAGGTCTTCAACATGACTCGCAGAGGTTGTCGATCAATCTCCAACATGAATAGTAGAGGTTGGTGATGTAATTCTAGTATGACACGTAGTGACTTGACTTGTGCCCCTAGCATGACTTGCAGTGATTGGTAGCAAGTCTTCAACACAACTCACAGAGGTTGTCAACCAATCTCCAACCTGACTAGAAGAGGTTGGTGATATAATTCCAGTATGACACGTAGTGACTGGACTTGTGCTCCCAACATGACTTGTAGCAGCTGGTTACAGGTCTTCAACATGACTTGCAAAGGTTGTCAATCAATCTCCAACATGACTAGCAGAGGTTGGTGATATAATGCTAGTATGACATGCAGTGACTGGGCTTGCAGTAGTGGTGAATTACAACATTTGAGACCAAAGTCCAAGGAAAGATTGGTTCTGAGAAATTGCAGGCCAGGAAGGATCCTGGTTTACACCCTATCCCTATCCGACATGATAATATCCTCCTCCATACTGATACATAAAGGGTTGTAAGGGAATCGAGACTGAGGAATCCTCTTGCAAAGAGAATGCGACATGAAAAGGGTTACTCATGTGAGGATATATGTTTCCCCCAAATGAAGGAACTTAGTGAGGGGGGTTTTCGATACTATAAAAATAATTCCACCTGGATGAATCAATAGAGGAAAGACAGAGGTACGCCATGGGAAAAGTGTTTGTAGGAACCGACATAGCAAAATAAGGATAAGTGGACGGAGTGTAACAAGTAGAATGATTTCTTAATTGGGAACTTACTTCTCGCATAGTGGATTCGTTGGAAGGAAGATTCCAACCTGCTACCATAAGAGGTGTTTGAAGGATATGACTCCCACCAAATGGAGAGGGATAAGAAGGAGGCATCATGGCCCCAGACCCAAAAATTGTATTTTCATAAGGAGGTGAGACAAAGGATGGAAAGTGCAAATACATATCAGACATACCATGAAAACAATGATCAGAGACCCAAGGCATTGACTGAGTACGATAATTATGCATACCATTATAAAAAACAGACGGATTTCCCCCCATGAACATCATGAGGGGGGGTGGGGGTGTGGGGTAGCAGTAAATGAGGGGGGCAAAGGAACCCCACTATCCATGATAAAGAGAACTCGATATAATATCTTAAGGCTAACTAATAATCAAAGAGCATACCAAAAAGTCAAACAGACAATATGCATGCAAACAGGGTAGAGTGACTGAGTGGCCTCCCTCACTAAATAAGATATTTCTTGTCCAGGAGGGACCTGGGACTCCCCGATAAAGTTTGGAGGTAACAAAATCAGTTATAGGGGCCCTCCTGGGCTTAAAAACTAGTCAGTCATATCCCCCCAGAGAGGCAATCTTCCATAAAGGATGTGTGTTGTCTGACCCCTATCTGACCCAGGGTATAAGCAGAATAACCCCTGCAAGTAACCTATGAGATACCTAAGTCAAGCAACTAATAAACCACTGTATAATCGATGCACAGGAGAGAAATCATAATTCTAGATTACTGTATGGGGAAGGTAGAAACACATGAAACCTTGAAAGTACCACCTCTCACAGAGGTATGGGTACTAGCAAGATCCCCAAATACNAAGGAAAGTGGGCCAAGTGACCTAGAAGATGTTTTTAAGGAAGCTACTTAGAGAGTATAAATAAGAGGCAAGGCTCTCTCATTTGAATCACACTTGAGCATATTGAATATCTATAAGTTTCTGAGGTAACCAAATGATATCTAAGCTGAAATTCTGAGGAAAGTGAAGAAAAGAAGGCCGAAATGCAAGGAAAGATAAATTCTTATGATGGTGTTTTCTAAGGTATGTTATTTACATGTCATCTCACCATTTTCGCTATAAATTTTTTTCTATAATGATTCAGATCTTGAAATTGCTATGCAAGTGAGAAAACATATCCAAGTATTTGTAAAAAATTAAGCTTGTGGGTCATTGTATTTTGGGAGTTACACTCTGTGGAAAATAAGGTTTGTGGCCAGTCCTGAAACTAGTCAAAATCAGGTGTTTAGGGTAAAAATGTCATAACTTCTTCATAATAGATCAAAATTTAGTGAGACAAAATGTGTAGATTAGGGTACAGTCTATAGTATGTTTTGTAACATTTTCAGAGCAATTTATCAAGTATTTTGTGTGGGGCACGCTCTACAAGGTCGCTCTCTAGAATAAACCAAAATTCAGCAAGGTATGTCATTTTTGCTATAACTCATTTTCTAAGAGGTTCCAAGTAGTGACACTTGGAATAATTGCATAAAAAACACTGGAAAACATTGTGTATCAGTTTCAGAGCTTTATACATTACAAGTTCAAAGTTATGATTACTTCAAGTTAGGGTTGTTGACTAATCCAAAACCAGGCATGTGAGACTAAAGAAAAGTTTGATGAAAATGCTAGTCTCTTGTTTTTAAAGTTAAGGAAGATTTGCAGGAATGCAATCATATACACCAGGTCTATTACAGAGCTACAAATCAGATTTGGATGATGAAATTAATGAGGGCTTTCGGTTGTGGTACATGTTGAGTACATGGTTGAGACAAGTAGTTGATGAGTTGACACACATACATGAGGTGTATAGTTGATGACGTTGATACATATTGATGAGTCATAGTTGATGAGTAGTTGACACATGATTGGTACATACTTTGTACATGGTTGGATGCACTTGTTTATGATACAGGTTGATTACAGGTTGGTGCATGGCTGATGCACTTGTTTATGGTACAGGTTGATTACAGGTTGAGGTACAGGTTGATGCATGGTTTAGATTTATTGATACAGGTTTACAGTGGTATATCTCACAGTGATAGTGTGACAATGGTTCCATCATTCTACTTCTATTTCAGGGTGGTAGGACGGAGCAATGACAGGTGGCTGTAGCCGGAGAACATCAGGGGTTGTAGCCTCCTTCTGGTTGTACCTAGAAAATTGGGGAGTTGGAGCTTCCCTCAGGTTGTAGCTTGAGAAACTAGGGGGTTGGAGCCTCCTTCCAGTTGTAGCTGGAAAACAAAGGAAGTTGGTGCTTCCAATGAATGTA
>JZKD02S1791007.1:82712-94250 GCA_000966675.3 Picea glauca | reverse complement strand
CTTAGATCTACCTGTAGATTTAGGTCTCCCCCCCGAAGACTTACTAGGATTCCTGTCTTGGGTACGACCTCTTACAAATAAAGCATTTGTGCTATGACCATCCATGCTTTTCCTCTTCATCTCTTCAGATAACAAGGATGCAACTACATCCTCATACTTCAATGTAGATTGAGTGGTACTACCAATTGCTACAACCAGATTATCCCAAGAGTTTGGCAAAGAACATAACAAAGTAATACACTTATCTTCTTCTGTAATCGTAATATTAACATAGACAAGTTGACTTACCAGAGTATTAAAGGCATTTAGATGTTCTGTCACAGAATCTCCATCTTCCATCCTAAGATGATACAGCTTCTTTTGAAGAAACAACTTGCTTACCAGGGACTTTGATTGATACAAATTCCCTAACTTATTCCATAGTTCCTTGGCTGTAGATTCTCTCGAGACATTCAACAACACCGAATCTGCTAGGCAGAGTCGAATAGTACTCCTTGCTCTTCTGTCCATCTTCTCCCAATCTTCCTTCGACATACCAGTAGGTGGTGTACTAGTAGATTGTGTACCAGTCGACTGTGTGCCAGTAGGCTGCGTACCAATAGGCTGTGTACCAAGATTCACAAAGATCCATTGTTCTTTGTCTACAAGAAGGTCCTCCATCTTTAGCTTCCATAGCTCAAAGTTTTTACTGTTGAACTTCTCTATCTCGATTTTAGATGAGCTCGCCATTCCTCTTTTTATACTCGAATCTCCACTGCAAAAGCTCCCACTAAACCCAGGTTTATCACAGACCCAAGATAAACTTGATCTATCAAGATCGAGCCAAACCCTCGGCAACAAAGACGTCCCTCTGAAGACAAAAACGAGCTCTGATACCACATGTAAGTTTTAAACATATGAAGTAACGCAATGCATATAGTTTCTTAAGCAAAACAAAATTTAATCAATGGCTCATACACATAGTACACAGAGATTTATACCGGAAACCCTCAATCGTGGAAAACCTTTCTTATATTCATTATGTCAAATTTCACCATTCACCATACAATGTATACAATGTTTTTAGGTATTCTGTAGATACCAAAACCCTAATCTCTTAATCTGGGATTAATTTAGAAAATCGCTAAAAATAACAAAATTCGCTAAAGTAGCAAAAACCGCCCAAAAATTTTTTTTGGGGCACCTTGTCGACCCGGGCTACCGCCCGGTGTTGAACGCTGCGCGTAACTAGGGGGGGCTGTACCTGGCCCCCCTAGGAAGTGCCCAACGCACACGACACAAAGAGCACTACTAGAGGGATTGTCAAACGCAGTTGTCGAACCTGACGCGCCCACACACACAAATGCAAAGAATATAACATATACCCAATAGCCAGGAGGGGGTTACACACTAAGGAGTTTGAGGGATTCTACATAGCAGTGGTAGATGGATACACAATGACATGTTTGGACATGATCCCAGACCTAGAGGTCAAACTAGGCAACTACACCATGATAGACACTTTCTATGTAGTTGACCTGTCAGATATAGATGCAGTATTGGGGGTATAGTGGTTATATTCATTGGGGGAGATTGGGTTCAACTATCAGATGTTGACCATGAGCTTCAGAGACGCTAGTGGATCAAGAGTGGTACTGAGAGGCATGTCTACAGGAGTAGCACGGGCAGTATCGACAAAACGGATGGAGAGGATCTTCCATCACGGTGATGTGGCCTATGCAGTAGAGTGTTTGATCACCACACAGAAGGATTTAGAGGGCAGAGAGCAGTACCATCCACAGATAAGAGAGCTGCTGAGTCAGTATGAGCCAGTGTTTGGGTCGATACCACCAAAGAGACCATTGGATAGAGGATTTAAGCACATGATCGAGTTGGAGGCAGGGGCTACACCAGTGATCACCACACCCTATAGGCATCCCAAGAGGTTCAAGGACGAGATTGAGAAAGCAATCAAAGAATTGCTTGCGATGGGGCACATCAAGCCCAGCAGGAGTCCTTTTGCCTCTTCAGTCGTTCTGGTACTGAAGAAGGATGGCACATTGCGAATGCACAGTGATTACAGAGCTCTCAACAAGAAAACGATCAAGAATAGGTACCCCATTCCGCGCATAGATGAGTTGATGGATGAGTTGCATGGGGTAGTTTTCTTCACCAAGATTGATCTGCGATCCGGGTATCATCAGATCAACATCAGGGAGTAGGATATAGAGAAGACCACATTCAGATGCCATTTCAGACATTTTGAGTTCTTGGTCATGCCGTTTGGGTTGACCAATGCACCAACCATTTTCCAGTCTTGCATGAACCACATCTTCAGAGGGTAGTTGATGAAATACCTTTTGGTGTTCTTCAATGATATGTTGATCTACAACAGGACGTGGGATGAGCATTTGGCACATTTGGAGGAGGTCTTGGGCATTATGCAAGCACAGTCATTATATGCCAAGGAATCCAAATGTGAGTTTGGCATGAGAGAACTACTGTACTTGGGGCNTATGAAGTAACGCAATGCATATAGTTTCTTAAGCAAAACAAAATTTAATCAATGGCTCATACACATAGTACACAGAGATTTATACCGGAAACCCTCAATCGTGGAAAACCTTTCTTATATTCATTATGTCAAATTTCACCATTCACCATACAATGTATACAATGTTTTTAGGTATTCTGTAGATACCAAAACCCTAATCTCTTAATCTGGGATTAATTTAGAAAATCGCTAAAAATAACAAAATTCGCTAAAGTAGCAAAAACCGCCCAAAAATTTTTTTTGGGGCACCTTGTCGACCCGGGCTACCGCCCGGTGTTGAACGCTGCGCGTAACTAGGGGGGGCTGTACCTGGCCCCCCTAGGAAGTGCCCAACGCACACGACACAAAGAGCACTACTAGAGGGATTGTCAAACGCAGTTGTCGAACCTGACGCGCCCACACACACAAATGCAAAGAATATAACATATACCCAATAGCCAGGAGGGGGTTACACACTAAGGAGTTTGAGGGATTCTACATAGCAGTGGTAGATGGATACACAATGACATGTTTGGACATGATCCCAGACCTAGAGGTCAAACTAGGCAACTACACCATGATAGACACTTTCTATGTAGTTGACCTGTCAGATATAGATGCAGTATTGGGGGTATAGTGGTTATATTCATTGGGGGAGATTGGGTTCAACTATCAGATGTTGACCATGAGCTTCAGAGACGCTAGTGGATCAAGAGTGGTACTGAGAGGCATGTCTACAGGAGCAGCACGGGCAGTATCGACAAAACGGATGGAGAGGATCTTCCATCACGGTGATGTGGCCTATGCAGTAGAGTGTTTGATCACCACACAGAAGGATTCAGAGGGCAGAGAGCAGTACCATCCATAGATAAGAGAGCTGCTGAGTCAGTATGAGCCAGTGTTTGGGTCGATACCACCAAGGAGACCATTGGATAGAGGATTTAAGCACATGATTGAGTTGGAGGCAGGGGCTACACCAGTGATCACCACACCCTATAGGCATCCCAAGAGGTTCAAGGATGAGATTGAGAAAGCAATCAAAGAATTGCTTGCGATGGGGCACATCAAGCCCAGCATGAGTCCTTTTGCCTCTTCAGTCGTTCTGGTACTGAAGAAGGATGGCACATTGCGAATGTACAGTGATTACAGAGCTCTCAACAAGAAAACGATCAAGAATAGGTACCCCATTCCGCGCATAGATGAGTTGATGGATGAGTTGCATGGGGTAGTTTTCTTCACCAAGATTGATCTGCGATCCGGGTATCATCAGATCAACATCAGGGAGTAGGATATAGAGAAGACCACATTCAGATGCCATTTCAGACATTTTGAGTTCTTGGTCATGCCGTTTGGGTTGACCAATGCACCAACCATTTTCCAGTCTTGCATGAACCACATCTTCAGAGGGTAGTTGATGAAATACCTTTTGGTGTTCTTCAATGATATGTTGATCTACAACAGGACGTGGGATGAGCATTTGGCACATTTGGAGGAGGTCTTGGGCATTATGCAAGCACAGTCATTATATGCCAAGGAATCCAAATGTGAGTTTGGCATGAGAGAACTACTGTACTTGGGGCATATCATCAGTGAGCAGGGAGTACAGGTTCATCAGGAGAAGAGCAGGGCCATTCTGGATTGGCCAACACCTAAGAACCTGACAGAGTTGAAGGGATTTTTTCGGTTATGCAGTTACTACATGCGGTTTGTCAAGGGTTTTTCACAGTTTGGAGCACCACTCACAGACTTGGCCAAGAAGGGTGCTTTTCATTGGACAGAGGGGTCACAACAGAGGTTTGATAAAATGAAGGAGGTTATGAGCACATGCCTTATTCTAGCCCTTCGAGACTTCTCGCAACCGTTTGTCTTAGAGTGCGACACATCAGGGGTAGGAATTGGAGCAGTTTTGATGCAGGGAGGCCATCCCATTGTGTTCAAGAGAAGGAAGCTCAACGAGTCGGAATGACTCTACTCTATTTACGACAAGGAAATGCTAGCTATCATGCACGCCTTAACCAAATTCAGGCAGTAGCAGATTTGTAGTGAAGACTGATCACAACAGTCTCAAGTATTTCCTGGATCAGAGAAACCTTAGTGAGAGACAATAGAAATGGGTCTCGAAGATCCAAGCCTTTGACTTTGACATTGAGTATGTCCAGGGAAAGAGAAATGTCGTAGCAGATGCCTTGTCTAGGAGGCCACCAGGGTGTTCGATGATGGACATTTGCATAGATTGGAAAACACATTTGTTGGTGGAATAATCCAAAAACAAATTTTCTTGTGAGGTGATGGATGTATAGGTGGTGGATGATAGGTACCGGGTTTTAGATGACGTCATTTTCTACAAGGACCGGATCTATTTGGTTCCAGAATCTTCCCTGAAGGGGAAAATTCTGAAGATGTGTCATGATTCGCTTACAGTAGGACATCAGGGGTACTTCAAAACGTATAGGCAGATCAGGGAGAGATTCTTATGGAAGGGTCTCAAGGATGATGTACTGAAACACATTCGGGAGTGCACGACTTGTCAGCAGAACAAGTCCGAGCAGACACACCCTGTGGGTTTGCTTCATCCTCTACCCATTCTAGAGCAGAAATGGGAGATCATTTCTATGGACTTCATTACAGGCCTTCCTTGAGTGCAGGGCAGGGACTGTATATTTGTGGTGGTCGACAGGTTGACCAAATTTGCACATTTCTTTGCCATACCCACAGACTACAAAGCCATACAGGTAGCAGAGTTGTTTTTCAGAGAGGTATTCCGGTTGCATGGTTTACCCAGGCAGATAGTCAGTGATAGAGATGGGCACTTCATCGATGTGCTTTGGCAAGAGCTTTTTCGGTTGGCAGACACAGAGCTAGGTACAAGTACCAACTACCACCCACAGATAGATGAACAGACAAAGATCATCAACAAATGGGTGGAGGGGTATTTGAGAAACTATGTGGGAGGGTAGCAACGCACATGGCTGAGATGGTTACACATGGGTGAGTGTTGCTACAACATGGCTTACCATATGTCTATCAAGATGTCACCATTCAGGGCATTGTATGGATACGATGCACCCTCTTTTGTGGAGATTGTGTTTGCGGACAACAGGGTCCTGGGGGCCAAAGAGTGGGGAGGAGAGTTAGAGGATTCTGCAGGCAGTGAGGGAGAACTTGTAGACTACTCAGAACTAACAGAAGATCTATGCAGACAAGAAGAGAGTTGAGCACAGTTTTGAGGTAGGGGATTTTTTTTTTTNTCATTATATGCCAAGGAATCCAAATGTGAGTTTGGCATGAGAGAACTACTGTACTTGGGGCATATCATCAGTGAGCAGGGAGTACAGGTTCATCAGGAGAAGAGCAGGGCCATTCTGGATTGGCCAACACCTAAGAACCTGACAGAGTTGAAGGGATTTTTTCGGTTATGCAGTTACTACATGCGGTTTGTCAAGGGTTTTTCACAGTTTGGAGCACCACTCACAGACTTGGCCAAGAAGGGTGCTTTTCATTGGACAGAGGGGTCACAACAGAGGTTTGATAAAATGAAGGAGGTTATGAGCACATGCCTTATTCTAGCCCTTCGAGACTTCTCGCAACCGTTTGTCTTAGAGTGCGACACATCAGGGGTAGGAATTGGAGCAGTTTTGATGCAGGGAGGCCATCCCATTGTGTTCAAGAGAAGGAAGCTCAACGAGTCGGAATGACTCTACTCTATTTACGACAAGGAAATGCTAGCTATCATGCACGCCTTAACCAAATTCAGGCAGTAGCAGATTTGTAGTGAAGACTGATCACAACAGTCTCAAGTATTTCCTGGATCAGAGAAACCTTAGTGAGAGACAATAGAAATGGGTCTCGAAGATCCAAGCCTTTGACTTTGACATTGAGTATGTCCAGGGAAAGAGAAATGTCGTAGCAGATGCCTTGTCTAGGAGGCCACCAGGGTGTTCGATGATGGACATTTGCATAGATTGGAAAACACATTTGTTGGTGGAATAATCCAAAAACAAATTTTCTTGTGAGGTGATGGATGTATAGGTGGTGGATGATAGGTACCGGGTTTTAGATGACGTCATTTTCTACAAGGACCGGATCTATTTGGTTCCAGAATCTTCCCTGAAGGGGAAAATTCTGAAGATGTGTCATGATTCGCTTACAGTAGGACATCAGGGGTACTTCAAAACGTATAGGCAGATCAGGGAGAGATTCTTATGGAAGGGTCTCAAGGATGATGTACTGAAACACATTCGGGAGTGCACGACTTGTCAGCAGAACAAGTCCGAGCAGACACACCCTGTGGGTTTGCTTCATCCTCTACCCATTCTAGAGCAGAAATGGGAGATCATTTCTATGGACTTCATTACAGGCCTTCCTTGAGTGCAGGGCAGGGACTGTATATTTGTGGTGGTCGACAGGTTGACCAAATTTGCACATTTCTTTGCCATACCCACAGACTACAAAGCCATACAGGTAGCAGAGTTGTTTTTCAGAGAGGTATTCAGGTTGCATGGTTTACCCAGGCAGATAGTCAGTGATAGAGATGGGCACTTCATTGATGCGCTTTGGCAAGGGCTTTTTCGATTGGCAGACACAGATCTAGGTACAAGTACCAACTACCACCCACAGATAGATGAACAGACAAAGATTGTCAACAAATGGGTGGAGGGGTATTTGAGAAACTATGTGGGAGGGTAGCAACGCACATGGGTGAGATGGTTACACATGGGTGAGTGTTGCTACAACATGACTTACCATATGTCTATCAGGATGTCACCATTTAGGGCATTGTATGGATACGATGCACCCTCTTTTGTGGAGATTGTGTTTGGGGACAACAGGGTCCTGGGGGCCAAAGAGTGGGGAGGAGAGTTAGAGGATTCTGTAGGCAGCGAGGGAGAACTTGTAGACTACTTAGAACTAACAGAAGATCTATGCAGACAAGCAGAGAGTTGAGCACAGTTTTGAGGTAGGGGATTTTTTTTTTTGCGATTACAACGATACAAACAGTCCTCCTTGAAGAGGAGCGGAGCAGAGAAGATGAAGTCGAAGTTTTATGGGCCATACAGAGTCATCAGGAGGAAAGGCAAGGTGGCATACGAGCTAGAGCTACTAGAGGGTAGCAAGATTCATAACGTCTTTCACATTTCTTGCCTTAAAAAGGCAGTGGGACAACAGGTCAACATTTCAGAGGAGTTGCNAGCTAGTGAGGGTGCAAGTGTTTGAGAGAGGGTTTGTGCGGCCGCTTGAGAAAGTTCAGATTTGGCCGATTCCTTTCGACCCATTAGAGAGCTAGCTAGGGTGCACCTATTGAGTCACTTGTCATCTGTTTTCGGCAGTGGAATCTTTTGGAAAGCGAAAAACAGTCATTTAGGTCACAACTCTGGAGGAAGCACATTTGGGGTTCCAGGGGACATTCCGGGGCAGATCTGAGGAATCCCTTCTGACCCATTACAGAGGAGACCAGGACGATCGTTTTTGAGCTATACATCGTCAGATTCCGCTGGTGGAATCACTAGGGCGCACTCATTGAGCCCAGGAGGTGCGCAAACCCCCAGGGGGTGACATTCGAAGCTTCAGAGATCGGATCTTCAGTTCGACAGTGATCAGGATCACTCTAGAGACCAGGGCGCATCTTTTGAGACAGTTTCCAGCTCATTCCGACGGGTATCGCCTTCAAGGCGAGTTTTTTGGATTCTACAGTAGTTACCGTGAGCTGCGAGACTGCTTTTTGCCGCTCTATCCGTGCATGTGCAGAGCAACACCAATTCTTCTGATCACGGGTATTTCTTATCAGTTATTTCGTATTCCAGTGACGATCCATGAGATCTAATTGACGATTATTATACCTGCTTCCAGTTATTATTGTATTTCCTGCTTTTTCAACATTATATATACCAGTGAGCTGTGTTGTCCATATTTCACATGCATTGTCTTATATTGTTAAATACATAATGAACTGGAACCCACATGCGAAAATCACCAAGCATGTTCACACAGTAACTCAAACACAGTCATAAACCACCAGAGTATCAGATTCAGTAGCAAAAACCGTAGTTCAGAGGTAGATATCTAGATCAGCTGGATTAGGGATATTTTAGACTCTTCTGCTATGAATTTGGTGGTTACTAAGCTTAAGAAGTTAAAAGAAGCCATGGTTAAGTGGCAGAGGGAGAAGAAGAAAAAACTTCAAGATGAACTTTATGATCTTGATCGAAATTTAGAGGATATTCTTCTTAGATGTCCTTCTCAAATATTTTTTGTAGCAGATAAGGATCTGATTGCATCTATTGAGAGAAGGAAGTTGGAGATTCTAAAGATTGAAGAAGAAACTTGGCATTTGAAGAGCCGTGCTCTTTGGTTGAAATGTGGTGACAAATATACAATTTTTTTTCATAAATTTGCTGAACATCGTAGGAAAGTAAATACTATTTGGGATATAGAAGATTTGGAAGGAAATTCATAGTCTTCTCAAACTGATATTAAGGCTCGTGCACAAAACTACTTCAAGCTTCTCTATAAGACAAAGGAAAAGGAAGATACCCTAGCACAATTACAAGTGATAAAAGAAATCCCAAGATTTTTTTTAGATGAAGAAAGTAATACATTGGGATGACATGTGTCTTTGAAAGAGGTTGAAGAGATTGTTAAGCTGATGCCAAAGGATAAAATCCCGGGTCTAGATGGATGGACCCATGAACTGTTTCATCATTTCTTTGATCTTTTGGGGAAGGACTTGCTTGTTGCAGTTGAGGATTCTAGGATAAATGGGAAGATTAATGGCTCTTTGAATGCTACATTTGTAGCACTCATTCCAAAAGAGTCCAAGCCTAAATCCTTCAATGATTTTAGGTCGATAGCATTATGTAATTTTGTTTACAAAGTCATTTCCAAAATTATACTTCTAGATTAAAATATAAATTGGCTTTATGCATATCACATGAACAATTTGGCTTTTTGAAAGATAGACTGATTTTTGATGCCGTGGGTGTTGCATAGGAGTGTATGCATACAACAAAGACCAAAAAGATGAAAACTCTTTTCTTGAAGTTGGAATTAAGGAAAGCCTATGACAGAGTCAATTGGAATTTTCTCAGGATGTTGTTAATCCAAATTGGCCTAAAGTGTGAAGTAGCACAGTGGATTATGGGTTGTGTCACAAGTGCTAACGTTGCGGTTATGGTGAATTGTTCGCCAACTAAGTTCTTTAAAATCTATAAAGGCTTAAGGCAGGGTTGCCCACTCTCTCCATCGTTGTTCCTTCTAGTGATCGAAGCTTTCAGTCGGTTAGTGAAGAAGGCTTGCTCTGAAGGTAAGTTCTCAGGCTTGAAGGTTGCAAAAGGCTTTGCTATTTCACACCTGCTTTTTGTCGATGATGTGGTCATCTTAGGAGTCGATGCAGTTGAGGAATGGTTTGAGCTTGAGCAACTTTTTACTTTATTCTGTCTGGCATCTGGGATGGAGAAGAATTGTCAAAAATCGTGTTTGCTTTTCAATAATATTGAAGCGGTGAAGTTGGAAAGACTAGTTGAACTTTTTGGTATTCTATTAGTATGTTTGGACTCTGGAATGAAGTACTTAGGGTTCCATCTGAAACCTAATGACTATAGAGTTTCAGATTGGTTTTGGCTTATTCAGAAGATTGAGAAGAGACTTAGTCTTTGGACTTTTCGGTGGCTGTACTTGGGCAGAAGACTGGTCTTAATCAAGTTTGTATTACAGAATTTACCAGTCTATTGGCTCACCCTTGCAAAGATACCAACTAAAATTAAGACTCACATTCACAATATATTCTCAAATTTCCTTTGGAAAGGGGCTAGGAAGTCCTCGGGGTTTCATCTAGCAAGCTGGGACTTAATTTCTAGACCAAAGCCTCTTGGTGGCTAGGGTATTCGTAACATTCTTTGGTTTGCATATGCTTTAGCTGCGAAATCTCTTTGGAGGGCCCTGTTCGGTGGAGGACTGTGGCACAGAGCAATCACCAAAACATTTCTCTAGGGCATGGACGTGATCTTCTAGCTGAGATCAAACATGATCAATTTTCCTGTAGCTTCTAATTTTTGGAGGAATTGTTTGGACACTTTGCCTCTGTTAAAATAGTGGCTTGCTTGGTCTATTGGTACTGGGGCACGTGTTATGGTTGGCTAGGACCCTTTTGTAGGTTGTGCTTCTTCTTACAAAATATCAAATGCTCTCATTCTACATTTAAAGTCTCAAAATATTTTCTCTTTGGCTCATATTGGACACTTGTCTTTGTTAAATATCTCGAGGTCACAGGACTGGTTAGAAGCTGCTGATCTATCTCTTTAAGGGGAGCTAGCTAATTAATGGAACTCATACATACAGTCTTTAAGAAACAATGGTATTTCGCTCAGTAATCAGTCTAAAGGTGATGTTTCTGTTAAATCGACTTATGATGCATTGGTGGTACATAATTTGACAGTGGTTTCAGATTGGTGGTGTTGACTGCCTCTCCAACTAGGGGGTCAACTCCATGTGCCATGAAGAGATGCATCATTAGATGCTCATTTGTCAAAGATTACTTGGTTCTATAGGGCATTTTTGGCCCCAACACTTCTTTTTGTAACTGGAATTTCCACACCCCTGCGTGGGTCAATAATGTAATAGGTCAGCATGGGTCATAGTTAGGTCAGTTACCTTGGGATGGGTTCATTGGGAGAGTTCCTTTCACCGAGGGTTTTTTATCCTCAGGTTATCAATTGTGCTTTTCAGCCTTATTGATTTCCCTTGAGTTTTTTCCTCACACTTGCAATAATTCCTCCAAAGTGGTGAAGGGCATTCTAATGGGCTTATCCTTTGGTAACTAATGTTTAGGGATGATGTAAATGACCATGTAAGACATCTTAAAAAGTTTCGCGGAATTCCGTTGAGTCTAATTTTTTTTTAATTAATTATTTTTTATTTAAATTTCCCTAAGTTTGGAGGTTTAATTATTTAATTAATTAATTATTTTTGAGCAAAAATTGTAAAAACTAGGTCCTTGGACTTTTGATCGGGGTATTTGTGCTCAAAAGAAA
>JZKD02S1790996.1:65868-76935 GCA_000966675.3 Picea glauca | reverse complement strand
AACAACCAATCTTCCAACAAAAGTAAGGGTATTGATAAGGGAAAAGGTAAAATTAAAGGCAGTGCAACAAAAGAGAAGAGTACAGAACTTGAAAAGGAAATAGAAATTCGAAGCAAAGAAGGTGGAAAACATCAGGATAAAGGTAAAATTCAGGGTATGGGTAATGGTAAAGATATAAGCCAGGGCATTCAAGAAAAAAAAACTCCTTAAAAACACTTGGAAATGTCTAGAGAAGGAAAAGAGAAGATGTATCAGGAAGCTAAAGTATTAAGTAGTTCTATAGTTGATCTCTATGCCCCATCACCAATGGTGGAATCATTGAAGATGACAATAGCTTATAGAGATTAAATGATTAAATATATCAATAATAAACTCGTGCAGAACCAAAAGGCACAACATTTAGGATGTGACACAGAGATACAAATCTTAGAATCACAAATTATTGATTTGCAGCAGAAATTATAGAGTACAACAGTAATTGAGGCAGTGCCAATTTTTTTCTGCTGCACCAAGAAACAATATTTGAGGGAACAAGAGTTTGATAATAAAGTACAAAAAATTAGGGGTCAATTGGTTGACGTTTGATCCAAGATGAGAACATAAAATGAATAACTTGAAAATAATCAAAATGTCAATGACAAGAGGTATAAGAAGAATACATATATGTTGAAAAAGCAAGCAAAAGAAAAAATAAGATTGCAAGAGAGATTGAAAAATTATGCAAAGAAAATTAAAGATCTAGAGAAACAATTACAACATGTTCCTACTACAGCTACAAAAAAATCAAAATCCTCTAGAACAACAAAGAAAGACTCTGCATATTTTTCTTCATCTCGAGAGCAGGGCTTGCAGAAACCTCCCAAGAAGCCTAGGGTAATTAAAAAATATCATTGGTTTATATACCATGTACTCCATGTAATTACATTTAAAGATATAATATATATAATTATTTTGGCATTTTATTAACAATGTATTTTATTTTATGAAATTAATGACATGTATGAGTGTGTAAAGTTATTGACATGTATGAATTTGTATAGTCACATATCAATGCATGTAATACTTTAAAGTTTACTTGATATCGAGTTATACACATATACAACACCATTATCATCTTGTTTGACAGACGTTTGAGTAAAACATAACATTTTGATATAACAATGGTAATTGCATAGATTTATCTTTGTTGTAATGAATATGAAACCTATATGTATCAAGTATGATTATGGATTGTAAAACAATAATTGTGCATGCAATTTAAAATACATGCACAAGCTACAAATGCAACATTTTCCCAATATTGCATATTTATATACATACATAGTCTTAAACCATAATAAGCAAGCAATCTTGCACAAAAACCCAACTGGGTATGTTCATATACATCAACAGTCTACAACCACAATATTTCATAATTGTATATGTAATAATACCTATTAGTTCATGCATTTAACCCCAAACCAAAATGTATATTTCACCCTACAAATTATGGGGATCAATAACATATATACAACCTGCATTTTCCATAACATGGCGTGCATTTTCCTCAATGCCTTGTTTTCATGAAATTCCATAAGGATAGTGTGCATAATGTGCAAAATTCATCCAAAGATATGAATTTTCCCTAACATTGTTAGTTAAGGAAGATATAATGCAAATCCTAACACGCGGATTGCAGTCTTCACTCCAGGGTATGTTCAAACTTCATCTACAACAACAATCCACAACCACAGTATTTCACTTATGCAATCATTAATCTATCATCTATCACTATAAATCATTTCGTAGCTGCATATGTAAAAGTACATATTAATTCATGCATTTAACCCAAAACCAAAATATATGTTTCACCCTGCACCATCTCGGGACATAATAACATATGTACAATATGCCTTTTTTCATAACAAGGCATGCATTTTCCTCAATGCCCCCTTTTCATGAAATTTCATAAGGATAGTGTGCATAATGTGCATAATTCATCTAGTGATATGAATTTTCCCTAACATTATGCTTTCAATAAGTTATCATGCAAATCCTAACAACAGGCTTGCATTTTTTACTCAAGGGCATGCATTTTACAACATGCCATGTTTTCAAGCAAAAAACACGTAATTTCCATTTTTGGGCATGTATTTTCTTCTTAAGGAATACTTATGTCATATTAAGGAATGAATTACTCATTGTCCTATATATACATCATCTCATCATACAAAATTCACCACTGTAGCCTTTCTACAACTTTTTCACAACCATGTAGCTTGTAATACTTCATATAATATTGACATATTCATTATATATTTCATGAAAAGGTCATGAATCTTTGTTCATAGAAATCATCCTTTTTGGACTGCAAATGCACTCCTAATTTTACAAACATGTTAAAACTATTGTAATAATCAAGTTACAACTTAAAAAATAAATTATGGAGGCTTATCCACCTTTGGGCGTGCACCTTCCTATAGTCAACTTTAACAAATTTGTCCTACGATTTTACAAGGAAATTGTTAGCCTTTATGCACATCAGGGATGAAAATTCTACTAGAAGGAAATATGCAGGTGTATAATAAAAAATTACACCTTATTCTAGTTGAATCACTCAATTTGGGTCAACATTGAGACTAGGATGTGCATTTTACTCTAATGTCGTTTTCACTTCAGATTTACATGTAATCCCAAATGTAGGTGCAAGAAAGCAACCTATCATGTTCTTAAATTGCACTTTAGATGACATGGGTAAATATTTCATATATGGAACTCCATTTTAAAACTTATAAAACAATCTTTGGAACTATAGAGAAGATTAGGCATGCATTTTAATTTGGTCACTTAATACGGTTGCGACCTTCCAAATTACAAGGCAAACTTTGTCTCTTCTGCACAACAACCATTTTTAAACTTGCAATTGCAAAATTAACAACATCAATAGGTATAATATGATAAACCACAACCCCAAAAACTTTCACAACTCAAATCTAAGGTATAATAAAATGTTCACTTACGTTTTACAAACAGGTTGGGCATTTCTAGGATTTTACTAGGCATCTCTTTCCTATTATTGCATAGAATCTTATTTTATGACTAAAAATGAAAAAATAAGTATACAGTCTTATGAAAAATGACATAACAAGTCATTACAATTTTAACCACTCAAATTGAATGATTTTTCAGACCTAGGCGTGCATTTTAGGGTAGCCTGGCATACATTTTGCACCAAGGAAAAATTTACACCAACGCAAAATTTTCCCTCTTTGTCCTAGAAGACATTTTTTGGTCTTTTTGCAGGGAAAACTGTTTTAAGTTTCAAATTGGACAAACATAGGTATATAAATATGTACTACTTTTCTACAACCCTGTAACTTGTAATATTTCCTGTAATATTGACCTCTTTATTCTATTGCAGAAATTATAGTTAAGATTTATTCCATTTTTTTTTTTATGTATAATTGGTTGGTTAGAAGTCATTGACCTTGATTTCTCCCATAACCCACCATCCTCTAATTAATCAAAATCTCATGAATCTTTGTGAATAGAAATCATCTTTATTGAAGTGCAAATGTACTCGTAATTGTACAAACATATTGCAACTATTTTAATAATCAATTTACAACTTAAATATTAAATTTTGGAGGATTATCCAACTTTGGGTGTGCACTTTCTTATAGCCAACTTTAACAAATTGGTCCTTCGGTTTTACAACGAAATGTTTTGCCTTTATGCACATCGGGTAGTTTTTTGTCTAGAATTTCCAATATATGGCTATGTCAAGGTGTAAATTCATAAATTACAACTTCTTCAAGTTGAACCACTCAATTAGGGTCAAAATTGAGAGAAAGGCATGCATTTTACTCTAAGGCAGTTTTGACTTCAGATTTACATGAAATTTGAAATCTAGGTGCTTGAAATCAACCTCTTATGTTATAAAATTTATCTTTAGATGACATATGTAAATAAAAAATATAGATATATCCATATTACAACTTATAAAACAATTTAGGTGCTACATGGAAGCTTGGGCATGCATTTTAATTTCATCACTTAGTATAGTTTTGACCTTCCAATTTACAAGGAAAACTTTGCCTCTTTTGCACATCAACCATTTTAAAAATTGCAATAAAAAAATTAACAACATGATTAGGTATAATATGATAAACCACACCCCCAACAACTTGCACAACTCAAATCTAAACTATAATAAAACCTTAAATTTATTTTTACAAACAAGTTGTGCATTTCTAGTGTTTTAGTAAGCATCACAACATTGTATTTTATGACTGCAAACGAAAAACTAAATATACAAGATTATGTAAAATGGCTTAGAAACTCATTTATAGCTTGAACCACTCAAATTGAAAGAGTTTGCAGACATGAGGGTGCATTTTAGTGTAGCCTAGCATGCAATTTGCACCAAGGCAAAATTTTCCCTCTTTGTCCTACAAAATAAATTTTGGTATTTTTCCATAGAAAAGGGTTTTAAGTTTCCAATTGCACAAAAAAAGGTATAGAAATATGTATAAATTTTCTAATGATAACCACATACCTTCCTCTATCATCAATGAATTTAACCTTCCAACCCCCAAGCTAACCGCTTAGATAGCTAACTATTTTATCCCCATTTGACAATGTCTCTTATAGGAAGAGGATGCCAGGTTTATTCAGATCAATAACCCTTTTCAAGGCTCATTTTTTGAAGGGGATATTGAGCCCAGATAATTAAAGGCTAGATAGATCCTAAGGAACCCTTAATATGGGCATTGTCCACTCTAACAAACCCTTCCATTTCCAACTATTTACCAAACACAACCTCATTCATAGATTTATTTTTGAGTGAAATAAATGGACTTATTTCTTCTTCTTTGTGCCCTTATTCCCCTTCCATAGTTTAGAACTAACCCCCCTTCAATGTCCACCTCTTAGCCATACCTTCTAATTTTCCTGTAGGTAGATTCAAACATTATTATAAAGATGCATTAAATATCTCTTAAATATTGTAGAAAAACAATGAAGACCACAAAATCATCACATATAAGAAAACTATGAGTCAAAACGATACTGATATTCCATAAAATTGTCATAACAGTAGGATCTTTACATGCATATATACAACATACAGTTACAGACTCCCTTACAAAACTGGCTGGAAAAGTTAAATACAAATCCCACACCTTTGTTCTCTCTGAAGATTTCTCTTGTTGTCTCTGATCTAACAAGCCTCTCCTTTCCTATCACTCTACTTACAACCTTTATATCACCCAATTCCAACCAAAAATGCCAAAATGTATAACGTTTTTAGAACCTTTATATTTATATGATCCCCGTGGGGAAAACCTCGATCCATATGACGGTTACATAATTCAATCATAACTAGATTTACATGTCCTCAAGTGAGTTGTTATAGCTCGTGGTTTTAGAAACATTCCCCTGTGATATGCGTTTGATGATGGGGCACCACATGGCCCTTGTGATAACTGTCGAATATGAGTCGGAATGTTGATGATGATTGGCACTATGTCACAATACCAATGGATGTCGAGTCACCAAGATAAAAAAATAAAGAAATTTTAATAGTTAGTTAGTAATTTTCGATTGTATGATCGATTTTATCCCTACCATCGAAACTCCCTATCAGACTTCAACACCATATGTAGTAGTGTGACTCCTCACACCCACCCTCTTACATGAATTAAATGATTATCTTTTGGAACACCAAAGAGAAAATAGAAGGTCTTCACACAATGATAATAAAATTCAAGAAGTGGGTTTGGATTAATACCCATGAATGAAACTTCCCTTTATCCCCCTCTCTTGTGGAATCATATCCCCCCATTGTTACCATCCCTCTCATATCTAGCCAATGACTATTTTTTTTATTAATATTTTTAATGTACATAATATGCAATTCATCCTTTGGTCATATTAATCAATACGATCTATTCGCCCCAACACATATTGGCTCACCAGCCTAATTCACATTTATACAACTACATTATAATTTGTGGGAATTAAAAATGGGTATGTTACATTCCCCTACCCCTTATTTTTTCACTTTCTTCAGTGCACAACACCACCATGTGTACATTCATTTTACAATTCTGGCTCTCTGGCCATTAACCAACATATATGTTATCCAACCTAACATCACATAGGAATTATAGCCTAAATATAAATACATAGGTTCTCTAGCCCCAAAACACAGATACATAGATGCTCCAACCCCCAAAACATAGATACGTAACCAACTAGCCTTCTCCTACAACTATCTCGATTTCCACCATCTCTCTTCCACACTCTTTCCCAACCCAATACCCCTTCATTGTTCTCATTCCATTGGGTTGTACCATTCCTAATGTGACCCCTTCATTGTTCTCAGTCCATTGGGTTGTACCATTTTAAAAGGGTCTCTAACATAGGTGCGTGAGAATCTCACTGCTAGGATCTTAAGGGAATTCCTTGCTAGGAAGATATACTAGGAAATAACCAACAACAACCTTTTGGTTGTAGTGAAACTCACTCATGAGTTCACTCTTCATGCCTGACAACCTAGTTCTTCGATAGTGCAAATCCCACACAAGGATTCACTCTTTAGGCCTAACAACCTAGTTCTTCGACAGTGCAACTCCCACAGAAGAGTTTTCTCTTCAGGCTTGAAAACCTAGTTCTTCAACAATAAAATTCTCACATAGTAGTTCACTCTTCAGGCCTGAAAACATATTTCTTCTACAATCTTGACAACTTGCTTCTTCAGTCTTCAATAGCTTCGAGAAGCTGCTAACATATCCACTGGACTTTAATCTTATCTTCTCTTCTGAAGTTCTATGTCCTTTCTATACTCGCACTTTAAGATCAATCATCTATTTCATTTTTATATAGTCCCTAATGTGATCCATAATTTTTCAAGGTGTTCTTACACATGCAAGTGCCAACCAGTGGCAATTATCTCATCTGCATCATATGCATACAATTAACATGAGATACAACGTTCTCAATTATTAATTTTCCAATATGTTTTATACATAAAAAATACAATTTTTTGAGCATGAGATTTATGCTCATTATGTTGGCTCTTGTAGCTATAGATATTAGTTTTGCCTATGGTCTTACACCATTTCCATACCCACGACCATTTTACCTACAAATATATATATATTTTTTAACTTTAATGCAACCAAACAAATTGTTAGCACATCATAACAGTTTTCAATTATTAATTTCTCAAACATTTTTTATATGGGAAATAAAATTTCCCAGGCATGAGACTTGTTCTCATTATGTTCGGTTCTTGCAACTATAGGAATTGATCTTATTTATGGGCTTACCTCCCCACCATATCCAAGACCATTCTTCCTACAAGTTTCTCAATTTTCACTCATCCAAACAGATTGTTAGTACTCATGCACATTTACAACAGTTTCATGAAATCATCTCAGAATTGTATTTTACCAACAATTTAGTCATTTCCATCCCTTGTTCATTTAAAAATGGAATTCAACTATTAATCATATTATCTGAAATGAAACTATCATTCATTGTACGTGCATTATCAACACACCAATCTTTTCATAATGCAATCAAACTTTACCAATAGATAAAACCAATGTGTCATTACCCATGGCCACATCTACACAATGCATCCTTGCATTGACTTTGGAATACCCTATATCCATGTCATGTATTCCACCTTATGATTTGGAAGGTATATCCCATGCCTTAACACATCATACAAACTCTTCCACATTTACACGTCCAATCATTTGGATACCTTCCTCTTCAACCCATACACAACACTAGGAATATAATTCTCTTAGTGCTCTCTTGAGTCAAAAAAATTGTATATCAAACATCAGTTATACATGGGAAAGCCATTACGCACCTACTACATATTTATATTTTCATTTGAAAACATTGAACTAGTTGTTGTGTAAAAGATGTAAAGTCTGCCTTATAAATCGAGAGACCAAAATAGTAGAAATTGACCTAATGGAAATGCACACCCATGCTTCTATATAGCTCTTAATTTAGTGATATAAGATTTGGGTTGAAGTTAATAACATTACAAATATATATATTTCATTCAGAGTGCATTTTAAAAATACTAAGGACTTTTAACTTGAATCCAGATTCAAAACATTTTCTAAAATGGAGGTGTTGACGGGGTTGAAATCACCCTACAAAAGTGAGGGGTACTCCTTGATGCATAGTCCCAATTAGACTATGCATCATTTGGTTTAGGAGACACATACATAATGATATTATGA
Source organism: Picea glauca (assembly GCA_000966675.3). Lineage (NCBI taxonomy): Eukaryota > Viridiplantae > Streptophyta > Pinopsida > Pinales > Pinaceae > Picea > Picea glauca. Next base: position 68,683 of record JZKD02S1790996.1, on the reverse strand, counting down.
TATGCAATGAATATTGAAAGGATAGAAATTTCTATGAATACAATCAATACAAAAACATATAATGAGTACTAACTTACCAAGGGACAATATTCATACCCGCCTTCAACGTGTCCAAACTGTCTACAATGCCTTTGAGTTGTTGTTATTAAAAGTCTTGTTCTATTGAAACCCATGCATTGATTGCAAGGGAAATAACATTTCCTATCACCCTTTGCTTCCAATTTCACCAATAATCTTTGAATCATCCTATCATTTTCCTCTGGAGTAATGTTATATGGCATTGTAATTAACTGTTACAAAAAAATCCAATGAAGCAATATAAGTACAATATACAAATATATTCTACCATTTTCACACATGTAAATGCATTTCTATATACCAAAAAACATAATAGAGAGGAAGAGGAGCTATGACCCCATGTGAGAGGAATTAAAAGAAAGGGAAACAATTATACGGTTGGCATGCATCCTCCAACCTTTGGCATCGGCTTAAAAATCCAATATTGTTGAAATTCGAGAAAGGGAAAAAACTTCAGATATCACCCGAGTATACAGTGTTTAGGGTTTACAACATATCCATAATCTTGTAACTTATAACGTGTTAATTACCAACTGTGTGCATGGATTTTTCTTGGTGGGGCGTGAATTTTCATCATGCCCTATTTTCAATATTTGTTATGTTTTTTTCCCTTTATGCATTCTTATCCATTTGCAAGGCAGATTTTGGCCTCTATGCATAGAAGAGGGTTTTTTTGTTTGAAAATGAACAACTAAATGTATTAAGAGATGTAAAATAATAAAATACAAACTCCACAATTTAATCACTCAATTTTGAGTTCATATGAGTCCTCGACGTGTATTTTACGAAAAGACAATTGTACCCTCCATTTTATAAAAAGTCTTGAATCTTGGTTCAAGGTAGAAGTCCTATTTCATTTGAAACTGCACTTAGGGTGACATAGGTAGATTTACAATGTTGTTATATTCACCCCAAATATCTTATAACTAAATTTCAAGCTATATAGAAGCATGGGTATGCATATTAGGCCACTTTCTATTGTTTTGGCCTTTCAATTTACAAGGAAACTATTGCATCTTTTACAAAGCAACCACATTTATCTTTGAAAATGAAAATAAAAATGTGTACACAAGTTTAAATTATGTAATACACCCTAAACAACTTGAATCACTCAAATTGGAGGTGTTTTCAGACCTAGGTGCGCATTTTTGTGAAGCATGGTGTGCATTTTACAAAAGGGAAGAAATTAGAATTTAAAAGGAAAACATGTATTTATTACGTGTGAGTGTGCATTTTTAGATGTGGAGACTATAATAAGATTGAATTAGGGTTTTATGAAGCAACAGAAACCCAAATAATCCTTTCATTATTTTTCAAATGGTTGGCATGAAAAAACAGTAATGGAAACAATGAGGATTTGATGGGTGGGAAATTGTAACATACCCATCCTACAATAGGGAATTAAATATTTTATGCCTTAGGCTTGCATTTCAGAGAACACAATGGGAATTTCCAGACAAAAAACATTATGTTGTGCATAAAGGGTAAAAATTGCCTTGTAAAATAAAGAGGTCAAATTGTTAAGACTAACCTTGTTGAAATGCACGCCAGACCGAGGGAAATGCAAATGTTGCTTCATTTCTCGAGTCCTATAATCTTAGAAACTCAAAGTAGTTGTAAGTATCCCACACATATGATCGATTTCAAATGCATGCAAGATGTATTTCTTACCATTTTAGTTGATATTGAGTGTGTGTGCTTGTATTATAGTCAACAACATTTGTAATTTTTCTTTCAAAATTACCTTGTCTCATTCTAGCAATCATTTTTATTTTATTTTTCAAGATACATTGTCCAGTCAGGAAAACCCCCGAGTACAGCCCCTCATTTAGATGATGGAAAGTTTTCATTAATTCTCAAAAATCCCAAGTCCATTGTTAAAAAATGCTACAAATCTACTTGAGTGTGCGTATAAAATGCACAACAAGTTTTGTAGAAGTGTTATTTGTAATAAATAATATTTTATCTATAAAGATTAATTTACTTTTCTTATCAAAAGTGTTTTTTAGAAAAATATACCAATATAACCCTAAATCATTTAAAAAAAAGTTAATTGTCTGCCAAGGGTTTCCTCAATGTGAGTGTGCATTCCATGGCTTCCATTCCTTAGCGTCCATTCATGTTAGTGTGTATTCCTCTACCATGGACACAACAATTGAAACATATAGTTCCTAGGATGAAAATTTCATTGTAAACAAATTTCAGGAGTGTGTTGAAGCATGGAGAGACACAATGAATTTTCCAACGGGTATACTAAATATCCTGAGAAGAGCATAGGTTTTTGACTTTATGTTTTGACACTTCCATTTTGAAAAGGATGATATAGATATGGCCATAGTTAATTATGATGAAATAGATATGGAACTGAAACTATTTAGCCAGAGCATTTACCTAGACATTGATTTGCTTGCAAGAGCAACAAAAATTCCATGCAAAGGGGGAGAAAAATTTAACTCCAAAAAACCCCCAAGGTAGAAAATATGGAGATGGCTAGTAAAATATGTGGGAAAAAGGTATTTGTTCCCAAGAATGGTTTAAGAATGATAGATGTTCCTTGGGGACTATAGAAGTCTTTGATTCAAATTGTCCTTAGGAAAATTATGAATCATCATAAGACTGATACTTTTGGTGACTACATGAGGCTAGTCATTTATTGGGTTGAAGACAGGGTCGTAGATGTCCCTCATCTATTGGATAAAAAATTACATCATGCCCTTGAAGAAAGTAAAAAAAAGAA